>CAEGAG010103808.1:0-35035 GCA_903067065.1 Brachyrhaphis terrabensis | reverse complement strand
TAAGGTTCACACTCAGTTCTCAAAAATTAAATGTTGAACATGGGTCAATACTCATTAAAACCTTAAAGTAATCAAAAAGTAATCAAAAGTAATTAGTTACATTACTTTTAAAAAGTAATCGAAAAAGTTACACTACAATTACATTTTAAACAAGGTAACTTGTAACTGTAACGGATTACATTTTTAAAGTAACTTACCCAACACTGATAATAATAATAATAATAAAGAATCAAACTTCTATTTTTAGGACGCTCAAAAACCCTTTACAAGAAAAACACAAATGACATGAAAGAATGTGGATAAAAAGTAAATGTGAGTAAATATAATATGTTCTGATATTGGTTTAATAATATAACCAGAACTATACAAAACCACAATATACTCAACTCTGTCATTATTTATTCAACAAAGCTCGCCAACACAAATGATGATACAGTAAAATTATTTTGAATGTTAAAAAAAACTTGCCAGTCATCATAACCACAAAACACACAACATAAAGAAAAAAAAAATCATGTCTGAACAAGCAATATGTCAACATAAACCATAAATGGATTTTAATTCAGAATTTCTCCCAAATGTCTGGTTGAAGTTAAACTTAGATCTCTCCAAATACACACAAGCTTGAAAAAGTGGTGTCCTGGAATGAGAGGAGTAAAACCTTTGGTCATTTCTATGTTAACCCCCAGAAGGCAGCACCTGTTTGGAGTAGCTGTTTCTTTCCTACCGATTGATTAATAAGATGTCTGACCCTGCTGATTGTCCATCCTGCTCTACTGCTCCTCCATCTCTCCTTCCATTCACATGTCTGTAAAAGTCACATCTTACAACATTTAACTTCCCTTTTGGAATAAAAATATTTTTAAATTGAAATGAAGTTATTTGAGATTCCAGTTCCACCATTAAATTCAGTGCGTGTAGAATTTGTTGAACTTTAGTCAAATCTGAACTGATGTGGAGATGGGAAAATCAAACAGTTCTAGAACTATTTGTGGAACAAATCTTCAGAGAACATCCCAGTCAATCAGAACGGAAGAAAAAAAAATATTTGTAATTATTTCAAATAAGCCACGCAATCAATTCAAACTCTTAGGAAGACAGTATTGGAGAGTTTTAATAGGCAAATTAAGTGCAAATAAAGCAAAGCAGTTTTAACAAACTGACTGGTACATTGTTAGATTGAAAAGGAGAAGCAAAAGAAACATAATTTATGAAAATGTTTAGCCCTGTCCATCATTTAGACCTTAAAACCATAAAAACCATTCTCACTGTACTGCCACATGACTGTTGCATAGACATGTTGCTTTACCAGGCTAATGTTACAGTCTGGCATGCAGCTGCAAAATCATGAAGACAACATTATTTAACTCCATATTATTATGTAATTAAGATCTTCTTGTGTGACTATTGGTACAGTATTATTGTTCTATTGTAGGCTCAGGATGTAATCAGGGACAGAAAGGCCAGGATTCCAGGAACAAATGAGATGCAACAACTTTACTCATTATTTATGAAACCCCAAATTATTACTCATCAGCCATCATCTGATCTGCAGCTCATAAAAAAACACCCTGAACTGATTGAAATGGTGTTTTTATTAGTATGTATTACTGTTGGCTGGATGGAAATTGTTACAGTTGAATTAGATTAAAACTGAATAAAGTTTAGATAAACAATTCCAATCTTTCTGACCACACATTTCATCAGTCACTTCAAATTTAAATAAAATAGGCTGTGACAATTTGCACGTAGTAAAGGCAATGTATGGTAAATGGTTTGCATTATTGAGCAAAAACTGTTTTACAGTGGAAACTAAGACTGTTTTTATATTTTAGAGTAAATATAAAAACATTTAATTTTGGAAGTCTAGATTTTTTTATCTTTTAGAAAATTGGATAAAGTTGGAAAACTGTATCTTTTTCCATACATATTAAAACTTTTAAAAACACTGAAAGCAAACTCCATATTTTCCACATTTTTAAAGACTTAACACAAATTGATCATCAGTTTTTCAAGAAACTGACTTTCCATCGCCTCCAAAACTTACATGAAAGACTTCTAAAGGCACTTGCTGAAGACCCACCACAGTGAAACTCCAATGTGTTGACGTAGAGAGAGATCAGTTAATGGACAGAAAAATAAAATCTGAATCGAGATAAATGCTTTAGAATAAATACATATGTGCAAATTTACAGCTAACAGGTAGAGTTACATTCCTCTGCCTTGAAGCACATCTTTGCTCCCCAGTGGGAGGGGCCAGGTCCTCATGAGGCTCACTCCAACTTCCCTCCACCCAGAGGGAGCAGAATGTAGTCCAGTCAAAGTCCAGGTTTTCATGGCCGTTCAGGGCTCTGAGCCTCATCCTGTGAGCCAACGAAGAAGCAGACTTGCTGTGGGGAGGGGGGGGCAGTGAGAGAGGAGGAGGTAGACGATGGGATGTCCCAGTAGTTGCTGTGAAGGTCAAAGGAAGAAAGAGCAGGAACGATGGTCTGTGTGGGACTTTCAGGCTCTGAAGGGAGCGGCGGGACGCTCAAGCACTTCCTCAGGCAGCGCTCACTGTACAAGGCAAACATTCAGAACAAGAGATTATAAATGAACAGATCTGATCTGAAATAATTTAAGAACAGATGGAGCCACTTATTTTTTTTACTGTCTGACATGAAACCAGACTAATATTTCATTTTTAAATCAGTTAGGGTCATCAAAATGATTTGTGCTTAATAAATTCCAGGATGTGAGACTTTCTGCAAGGTCAGCCACTTGTACCTCGCTCTACTGAGAGCTTCGGGTCAGGTCTGGCCTGGTTGGGTCTGGCCTGGTCTGGTTGGGTTTATAAGCTATTTTATGGTCAGCGTGTTCAGGAGAGCGTGTCCACCACCAGTTGGACTCTCACTGGGTCTCAGTACTAGTATTAATTTCATCTGTAGGTTATTTCACTTGTAATAAGACATTTTTACCATGTTATAGTGAATTAATCTGCCAGTCCAACTAGTAATATTTACTTTGTGGAAACGCTCTCTGCTATGCCACAGCTTCTACTGGACTTTCATAAATGCTAAAGCTAATTAGCACGGATAAATGGTATGGAACAATAAGTTACTTCTCCACATTCTGAGCTTCAGAAACACAAGGTTGATTGACAGCGCTTAGACCCTCCTCCTGACTATGATTGGTAGTTTCTGAGCGATGCATTTCTTCAGACAGCAATAGTAGCTCAATCCTTCCACAAATAATCTGTCTCATATTATACTGTCATAACATGGTGACACTATTAACAAATATTTTTGTCCTTATTGTAATATTTATCATTATCACAATAGTACCACATATTATTGTGGAAAAACGTCCATATCGCCCTCTCCTTCAAGGAAACAAATAGACTGGTCAATTGAAATGCATCTTTATCCAAGTTTTCTTCAGCTTGGATACTTGGACCTACTATATGTTCACTAAAGACTTTAAAGTGAAGTAATGGATGGCTTCAGGTGCTTCACCTATTGGCAGTAGCTGCGTTGGTTTTCCAGGCCTGTCTGTACACGTCTCCTGCCACCCCAAACAGCCAGCGCACGTCAGCAGGCACCTCTGGGATCCACTCCACAAACCTGCCGCGCACACACCACATGTTCACATATATCATATTCTATGAAGAAATGTTTAATACCCACAGAACGTTTAGCAGTTTCTGTCACATTATAGCTACTACCCTTTGTGCATTTAATTGTCATCTGAAACAGGAAGGAAAATCTAGACTTTTAATAAACATGTTGTGGATCCCTCCAGCTTACCTCTGGGCCACAGAATATGCAGACTGGACCGGAAGTGTATATGGCATCAGCATGTAGGAAGCAACTCTCAGTGGCAGCATGTCAGACACTCTGGCATAAAGACCCGATTTGTCTTGGCAGGCCTCACAGAACACTGTTAGACACGATGAGGTGATTATTCAGCTGCAAGCTGAAGCGTCATCTTATCTGTAACGATCAACTTTCAAACTTAGAGTCAATATTCCACCTTTCTTTATGTGGGTGGGCAGAACAATGTGTTCATCCAGCCACCAGTGCTTGTTGTGCAGCAGGCGGAGTCTACGCAGCACCCACTCTTTGGTGCTCTCAGCAGGCTTGGAGCAGCAGCTGCTGGAGCCGGGACCGGGACCGGGGCCAGAGTCGGGGCCGATTCCGGAGCTGTCTGGCAGGCTGCGGCTGGGGCAGTCCAGCATCAGCAAGTCTGGCAGCACAAACACACACAGACCACACAGCTCAGGCTAACTGCAGCTCAGACAAGGCTGCAGGCGGCAGAACAACACGGGACTCACTGTTCTCCTGAAGGAAGCGCAGAGCATCCTTATAGCCGCTCTGACACATGTCAGCCAGGACCTGATGGACAGGAAGGCATCAGGTCAGAGGCTTTGCTTCACCTGCCACTGCTATTTCTGACTACTTGCAGGGTAGCTAAAGTTTTCAAAATAAGACCATAAGAAAGAAGAAAATAAATCTAAATTTGTTCTACAAATATTGCTACATCACTTATTCACTGGATGAGTTTCTTAACAGCTTCTTGTGTTTCACAATTTTTGGTCGACATTGAAATCAGAATCAGATTCATAAGTTTGTGCACAAAAACAAGCAATTTGACTTCAGTTCCACTTTTACTTTCATTGAAGACATTTAACATAGAAAAGTGTATAATAAAAAAAAGATAATTTTTCATATAAATATGCACATGTATGTGTTTTTATAGAAAGAGAAGAGTATCCTGAATTTGTGAAAATATGCATAGTATGACTCTGGAGTCCGACTGCTGAGTCTCACAAACATTCTGGACTGGTGATCCATTAGAACTAAATGAAAGTCCAAACTGAAAAGAAACGCTATTTGGATTTTGATGAAAACTGATGAACATAATCACTTAACTGTTTTTAAATTGATGTAAAGTTTTGGGTTACATTCCTGATCAGCACCACATGCCAAAGTCTCCAGTAAGTCTCCAACTGTTTGTCCCCCAAAAAAACATCTTTAATAATATTCACCTTCCTGAGGAAGAGCATAGCATTGTGGGAGTTTCTACCTTGGGTTCTGGGGGAAACAGAGCTCTGCTGAGGCGGTACAGGTTCCCCATGTTCATCTGGATGCTGGTGTTAGTGAAGCGGAGCTCATGAAAGCTGGTGGAGTTATCCCGAGGGCAGATGTCACTTTCACCAGAGAAGGGCGAGATGGTGATGGTGTTCTTCAGCTCCGACTGAGGCAGGTTATCACTGATTCCACCATCCACATACCGCTGCACACACACACATACGCACACCCACACACACGCACGCACA
This sequence comes from Brachyrhaphis terrabensis, assembly GCA_903067065.1. Lineage (NCBI taxonomy): Eukaryota > Metazoa > Chordata > Actinopteri > Cyprinodontiformes > Poeciliidae > Brachyrhaphis > Brachyrhaphis terrabensis. The sequence continues at coordinate 29,718 of CAEGAG010103808.1, read as the reverse complement.
AACAAACAGGGAGATGTTCAGCAAATAGGTGAATTTTCTGTTAATAATTTACAATTCCACATAAGTCGCATTTCGCAGAAAAATGAACACTTAACTATAGGGGACTTCCACTGAATTAGTACCATCATTAATCTTCCTTAGAAAGTTACAAAAGGATATCTAACAGTTTTCTGCTAAAAGTTACAGAGAGTGATTTGTTTCTTTACTGGGGTATTTTAACCACCATCAGCCTCCTGACATATGGTTCAGTTCCCAGTGGAATATGACTTCTGTACCCACAAAGAGCTCTTTCAATTTTAGATTTGTAATATTAATGTTCAACACCAGCAGTTAATAACACAAACTGTTTGCAGAGGAACCTCGGCAGCCGGAGGTTCCAACAGGTTTTCCAGACCTCCATCAGTCCAGCACAGTCCTCTGCCATGACTTCTCCGTGTACTATGGAGCAACAGTTCTCACATCAACATTCCTCAGCTGCACTTTAAACTGTGCAGCCACGCTCAGGGGAGGAGACGGGTTTGACTGATCTACTGTTCTTCAGAGAACAACATCTTGCTTCTATTCTGTGGAACATGTCAGGAGAAAAGAAGGGTTCCATGACCCTGAGCCCCCAGAGGAGGGCTGCTCTGGTTGTAAACGTCCACTTAGTCAGAGAAGAACAGGTTTGTTTCACAGAGTGCCAGCTACAGAAAGTAGGGCAGAGCAGGAATGCAGATCACAGTGAGCACTGGGCACCCCCACACACACACCCCCGCTCTGACTTAACAGTGGCGTAACGCTGGAGCCAGCAGACCTACTTTCTAATAAATCCAGGAACTTGATCATTTATCCAAAGGACACAGATGATATTTTAGTACGACTGGGTTCTGGGTACTAGTGCAGTAAACCAAAGGAGCTCTGATTTGTGTGAAATTGGTTTTGCAACAATAAATGAATCAAAACGACCAATGACCACATTGCAGTAGAGAAACAAGGAGCTTATGTTGAGAATATCAATACACAGTTTATCTGACAGTTCAGTCTGTGACATTGAAGAGAAATCCACAGAGGAACAAAGTCAAAGTCACAAAGTAAACTCAGCTGGAAGAGTTTCAAGGCAATGTGAGTTACGTTTCAGATTTTGTAATAAGTTTTGTATAACTATTAATGTTCCTTTGAATGTTTATACAAGCATTCAAAGAAAATGTATCACTATATAAGCATTTCTTATCACTGGGTATCAATAATTATTGATTAGTTTTTGTTTTATATATCTGAAATCCTACCAGACTGTGGTGTGATCTTTCCTGTTTTATCCAGTTTTCTCGCCACATTGTTGTTGTTTTTTAAGCAGTTCAGAGGCACAGCCAAACCTGAAACTGCTGCGGCCCAAGTTACTCGACAGGTTGTTGCTAGGTAACCAAAGAGTATGTGAGTTAGCAGATGCCACCAACCTTGCTTAGCTGGTCATGAGAGGTTGAGCAGCTAAACCGTTTCCTCTGCCTAAAACTCCCAGAATTGCTGTGCAATTCAGTATGGATAGGAATTCAGTGAAATTATTGAGTATTCCATCAGAAGTATTATCTATATATTTATATCTTGCTAAAAAGTTACTTTTTAGTTAGTTTTGTCCTATTTCTAGTTTATTACAATATTTGCAGAAGAAACTAGACCACAAATACTTGGTAAGATTTTATGTTTTGCAGTGGGATAAAATCCTGCAGCCATGTCTCAGTAAAATACAGAATAATGTTTGCCTGACTTGGTAAGATTTGGCTGGGTTCTCTTTAGGGCTTTGAATACATAGTTCTCATGTGACATCACATATCCATGAACTTTGTAACTGACTGCCATATTGGCAGGTAGTTGCTATGACAACAATAAACAAGTCACAATCTTAGAACTAGATTTCACCTCATTCCTAACTTATAAACTATCAAAGTACAGTACAACTTGATCACAATTTTTAAGTACCCTACCCACTACTGTGTAATAATAAGATAAATATCAGTGATATTTGCTGTAGTACTGCCAAACTGGGACAATTAGTAAGTAGTGAAGTGAACCATGTCATAGTTGTAGTAGCTATGTCATAGTAGGAGATCAGTGGTAGCCACATCGTCTGACATGTTTTCCTTCTCATACGGGTCAGCAGTGACTTTGTTCATGTATCTTTCTCTCATACTGTGGCCAAGATTGTCCACATATTTTCTTTTAACTGGTCTGGAAGCCATGGGTCTGCTATGCATTGAGCATGTGCTTGAATTTCTTTCATAATGTGCAGATGTTTGAGATCTTTTAGCCAACTTCAGTCCGTCAGGTTCTATTAAGGGCTTCTTGATTTGAAGCATAAAGAACTCTTTTGATGCGTTGCAAGTCAAGGCTGAGGGCCTCCCAGAATGCACTGGGAGAATTTTCCAGTTTATTTACTGACGCAAGATCCTCACCAATGGCAATACGAAGCCTGTGTCCAAAACACACTTCTTTCTGTAATTAATGTGCAATGACAACATTGGCAACGATTTATGAAGAAATAATAAAGCATGCAAGTTTCTCATAGTGACCTCTCCTGTGTATTCATGTCTATGTCCTATTTCACTATCTGCAGTTCTTATTCCTCAAATCAAACACATCCATTCACAGAAACGATAAGGGCCAGTAAACATCACTGTAGAGAGGACACAGTGCACTGAACCTATAGATAACACATGGAGGAGACTTCCTGTCCATAAACTCTAACCATTTTATCACAAATAATCGATCATGTGGAGTTGTGAATGCGATGTTCAGGAAGCAGGATAAGGGAAGAGAAGACAAGGTTCCATATATGGTTTACATGTCTGAGACACAAATGTGATTTCAGCTTCTATCTTTATCAATAATCACAGGTAACATAACATCTCAGTAAAGTGAGCCATCCTTATGCTTACAATGTATACAACGTCTCATAATAGTTGCTTCAGTGATCTCAGGTTTAACTGGATTCTTCCTAAAAGCTGGACTATGGCATGTGAAGCCTTTTTATTTGTTATTTTACTCTCCCTCAATTTCAACACGGAATGACACTAAAGCTGCTTTTACTGCTCACTTTTTATCACTTTCGTAAAAGGGTTTTTTGTACTACGTTCAGGTTAAACTTTCAGTATTTTATTAAAATATCCATATGTAGTTTTTATCTTTACCAGAGATCAGTTTCCCACTTTGTTTTTCTGTTTTTCACACTTTATTTAGGCTTTTTAAAGCGAGTAAACATTTTCCCCAATACACACAAAAGTGGAAAACTTTCGAAAAAGAATAATGACCAGAAGCAAAAAACGGGCCAGCGGTTCCAAATGAACTTAGAGAGCAGAGGCCCTGTCCAGAAATATTCTCACTTATATTCACAGGGAAATGTAACTTTCTCCACAGAGTGGATCTGTTCATTGTTTTTGTTTTGGAGAATCAGTTTTTAGTGAATTCCTGGTTACAACCTTCTGCTTTTTATCAAAATAGTGATTATCTGGTGTTACCATCAGTTTACATAACTTCTTCTGCCACTTTTACATGTGCTTTTCTGAGATCAGAATCCTTAAATTATTTGGTGTCAGAACTCTTCTAACCAAGTAGACACATGTACTCTAAGACAGCAATACCCTCAGACGGTCATCACTCCCTCCCTTCCCCCGGTGATCCTGTGTCCCCTCTGGCGATTACTTATCTATATATTGATCTCTGTATGTTAAACGGTTTGCTAAAAATCCTTTGCTTGTTTGTGTGTTAAAGTGAAACTTCTAGAAGCATGAACTGTACATTGCGTCGTTATTATACATGAATTTATCTGGTGGATTATTATCTACTTTCAGTGCAGGGCACTTAACTTTACAGCTTTATCACTGCGTTGAGGATCCAATCTAATCTGGGAGACTTTGTTTGAACTGAATGACTCTGGAAGTCAATGTAGCCAGTGACAGAAGCTCAGTCAGAATGATGGTTGGATCCAAAACAGGAGGTCAAAACAGCTGTTGAATAGCTTAGTTACAGATAACTAAGCTATTGTTTTATTACAAATAACATGCAATTCAGAACTCTGGAAAAATTTAATAATTCTGTTTCAAAGTTAACCAGATTTATGTTTTTTCAGGATTTCATTAAATAAAAAACAAAGTGTGACTTAGATTTATGATAAATCAAACATTGCTTTCATTAGACCTGATATAGTTTAAAATGTATCATTATAATTATTGTTTTCCCTGTTTAGTCAAACAGGTACTAATAATCATAAGTAGGGCTTCAACTTACAATTATCTTAGTAATCAATTATTCTGACAAACGTTTAATCGAATAAAAAAATGGCACATTCTTCAGATTTTTCATTTAACCACTTCAGCATTTTTAGTGCAATATTAGAAATACATTAAAAGATGCAATTAAACAGATAATCCCCCTTTAAATAAGAAAATAAAAATTTTACTGCCTTAAAAGCAATAATAGAATTATTTTAGTGAATGCTTGATTATTTGTAGTAAAAAAAAAAATATATATTTCCTTCTAACGTCAACATGTGAAAAGCTCTGACTTTTCTGCTTAACGTGACGTCAATACAGTGTAGGCAGTGGGTCTCTGATATGGGCGAGATGGAGCGCCCAGGGTGGCGTTTCATGAGGGGTGGCATGAATGGCCCATGAACAGGATGGGGGTGGGGGGTGGGGGGGGGGTGGGGGGGTGGAAGGTGGTTTTCCCAGGGCACCAAACAGGCCAGGACCGCCTCTGAGTGTAGCACATCTCAATCAATGCAAAAGGTACTTGATATGATTTTATTTATTTTTTTAAGAATCTGAACCAGGAGAGGCTAAAACTGCCATGTGAGGAGTTCAGGGACAGTTTTACAGACAAATGTTTTTTGTTTTTTTTCAATCATAAATGCAACATGTATATATTTTTGTACAGTTTTGGCTTCATTACTGCTCTGAGTGTGTTGTTCTTTCAGCAAATGCCATTTTTCCGAGTCTGTATACTCCAGTTAACAATTAATCAATTACTAAGTAAGTTATTTGATGATTAAATCGATTAATCTGATTAATCATTAACCCTCAGCTCTAGTAACATTACACCTACCACTCCTCTGAAGGATGGAGGAATCAGTCCACAGTAGATGGGGATGAAACAGCTGCAGACCAGAGCCTGATGACAGAACACAAGGTTAACACCGGTTCAGTCAGAGCACCGGGACACTGCCAGTGCACACACACACACACCCCCACGCACACACACACCTGGATGAGCTCCTCTTTGGAACCGAACTCTGACACCAGCACGTTCTCTCCGTCTGATACTCTGGTCAGGGAGACGCAGAGCCTGCCAGAGGCCAGGATGTGAGCATCAGAGGGCAGGTCCCGGTTCAGGCCGGACCTCAGGACCTTCACCAGATTGAAGGTTGGGTGGAGTGGGCCCAGGTTTCGCTTCCTGGCTTCCTTTGCTACCTCAATGACGTCCTCACAGCATTTCGCTGGGTCAGACACAACAGCAGCACACGATCAGTACTTTATGGCCCACGTGAACCGTTTCTCATGACAGAGGTCAGATCAGCCTCTTTATCAGTCAGTGTGCAGAGGTCAGTAGAGACCGACACTAGTTTGTTGATCGCTTCCTACAATTATGCTTATTCATGAGAATGGGAGTTAGATTGTCTTTGACTCGTGCAGAGGGAAGTTAATTTTTGAACAATATGCTCCAAATCACATTTCCTGTCTTCTGCAGCATTCATATAATACACTGTTCAACACTGAACCAGCTTAACCGGCTTCACATATCAACAATAAGCAACAAATACATGGCTTTAATATATTCTATGAATCAATATTTTTCTTACCTATGCATGCTTGGCTTGCGAGAACTGAGGCGGTGAGCGCCCCGGCAGAGGCCCCGTACAGCCGGGTGGCTCCTTTCACAAGGTACGGGGCTTTCTCCAGTAGGCAGCTGGCCACTCCGATGTGGTAGATCCCCAAGAAGCCGCACCCGGCAAAGGACAAGTTCCAGCCGGCCTTCAGGTCGAACATGGCGGGACATGCCCCAGCTGGGGAACCCTGAGCTGGGACGCAGGGTTGGAGATACCGTCTCTGGCGCTGGCCGAGAGGAAGCGGCTGAACGAAAACAGCCAACTTATAAACAGCCTGGGATGCCTTCACGGGCCGTCTGAATTACTACTAACTGGTATTGTTGTGTATATGTTTTCATTTTACACAAGCGACGCATTGTACGCAAGCTTCTTCAGAGTTCTTTAATTACCGAATATAATATAGTTTCTTCTTCTTCTTTTTCGTGATGTTTTCATGCTGAAGCTGGATGCAGATGAGATTTTCAAGCTGAAGTAAATCCCTCATATCCTGGACTCACTCTGCACTGAATAGATTTCTGACTGTAAGGATCCAGAGTTTAAACTCAGAATGATCAATTATAAGGAAAAAACAATCTGAATTATTTTTCCATTGGCCCCAACACTCTTCCGTAAAACTATAAGCTTAACTCCTGAAATAAATCAGGTTTCTTTGAACGCAAAGTGAACTACGATGCAATAAGCTCAAAAATCACTTTGTTGTTAAAGTTATGACCCTTATTGTCTGCATATAGTTTTGTGTTTTGGAGCTTATAGAAGACGCCTAAAATACCTTTTAACTCCTAGCGGTTATTTTTTATTATGAATATTATTACTATCATTTGTTCTGGAATCCGAAAGTCGTACTGAAATGAAACGCACCACTGTGGTTTCTGTCAGCATACGTCAGATGACAGTGACGTCACTGTTTGCTCTGTCAGAAGCGGGTCCAGTCTCTCTCCGTCCTTTACGCTTGGCTTTAGTCGTACAGGTCATGTGTCTCGGAACGTCACTAGAACCTTTAACGTCAAAAGACGCTGAGCTCAGCAGCTCTTCACTTAACCCGCCAGCAGCAACGAGGACCAAATAGTTTCTGGTTGAAATTCAATTTGTCATGAGTCCTGCTGCCTTTCAACACACAACGCGCTGTGAGACTGAACAGGTTTGGGTTCGCAGTCTGAATGTCTTTGTCAAGAGTCCAATTGGATAGAATGTTTCTGTTGGATTCATGCTTCTAGTTTGAACTGAACGGAACATGAGGTGAAGTTAAAGAATGTCTCTGAGGCAGAACGCTGCATGTATTTAACCCACCTGTTATGTTCGTTTCTGAGGTTCGTGGGTCAGTTTGACCCGGGGAGTGTTTAATCATTCAATAGTGTCAGAAACCAAAAAAATCATCCAAAACATTTTTGTATCTGATTATTAACTCCATTACTAACCACTTCAATCAACATTTGTGCAATGATGTTTTTTTTTAATTTCTCAGAAATTAAGGATTAATGACGACAACCTACTCATTTACTCATTTGGACATAAAAAATGGAATTTACTTTTTAAAAAAAAAAAAAAAAAAAGAAAAACAAAAAAACAACAACAACCTAGACACAAAAAACAATAATTTCCTTGAAATTGATCTTTGGTAAAAAAAAAAAATTATATTACATTTTATTTTATTTTTCACTTATCTTTATAATTGAACTTGAGACACACATACTCTTCAGGGTCAAATTGACCTGCAGATTAAAATCAAGATAAGTCATACAGAGAGTATTTATGTTTTCCTCCACTTCTGCTGAGTGTCAGTCAGTGTGGGTGGAGTTTGACCACAGGAACAGAAAAGGTTCCCGTCAAAAGTTGTATGAACACCTGCTTTCTCGCAGTTTCCTAGTGAAGTAAAGAGAATAGTGAGAAAGTGGGCTTGAGTGTGTCCACGTGTGCATGTATGTGTGTGTTGGGGTGTGTTTGTGTGTGTGTGTGGTGAAATATGGTTCATAGCTGCAAGGAAACATATAGAATGGGAATTTTTTAAATCTTTTTTTGCACTTCAACTTGACTGCTGGGTCAAATTGACCCAAACAGTCTCTATGTAAAAAGTGGATGCAGGGGGGGCGGGGTTGCAAATGTGTAAAATGAATAAATTTTCAATTTATATGTAGAATGCAGCTATTAAGACAAATAGAAAAATTTTCATGCAAAAATAATACTTCCAACTACTTTTTAAAAAAATTTTAAACTTTAAAACGGGTCAATTTGACCCACAAACATAACAGGAGGGTTAAGTTCTACCAAAATTTTACAGATTTTTATGAATGAAAATAAGCTGAAGATCTGGTAACAAATAGTGACTGTACTCCCCCGTTAAAATGCCTGATTTTTATGATTTCAAAATCACACCATGGTATTTGTTGATTTATTTTCAACAAATACCATCCTGTATAGTTCAAGAAAACAAATTTATAGGTGGAAAAACTACATATAAAATAATAGAAATTGCCATAACCTTGTTGAATTAGGTTGCATGGCGGTGCAGCACTGTTGCCTTGCAGCAATAAGGTCATAGGTTTGAATCCCAGGTGTCCGGGTCTTTCAGCATGTTCTCCCTGTGGGTTCTCTCCAGGTATTCCGGCTTCCTCCCACAGTCCAAAAATTGGTCTCTCTAAATTGTCTTTCAGGGTATGTGTGTTTGTGTGTGTATTCCACATGTATACACACCCTTAAAATAATACTTTATGATTCCATTTCAGCATTCAGTCTACCTAACTTAACATCATCCAGCAGAAAGTAAACATGATGAACCTGATGGAGCTTTGCTCTCCTTGAAGGATCCCTAACTGGTCTGCATTCTTTAGGCAATAACAAGGAGAAAGGTCACAAAGGATCAAAATTATCTCACAGTACAAGTGTATCAGTCAGAAGAAGGCTACAAAAAATGCCCCCGAACTACACTGGGACACAAAGATAACAGTCGATAATAACAGAAGAAATAGATGGAAAATGAGTGGAATAGACAGCTGCTGGAAATGACTGGTTTTGTTCATGTGGAAACTTCCTGCCATTCTTCTGGACCAACAAGTAGGACTGGAAGACAGAATTTGTTGTTCTAAGGAAACTAGACAGAATATATTTTGCATTAATGGATCAAACTTCTTGTTTCGGTACATACTTCAGCAGTACCTTTGATACAAAACAATAAAAGAACACTGAGGTTTTTATACTATATAGAACAACTTCAAATACCACTCCATTTTGACCACACACCTTAGTGCGTTAAAATCCAAAGACAATATTTTTGTGTCACAGAGTTTTCAGGGATACATTCAAATAATAATAATAAAAAGACTTCCAGAGAGAAAGGTTTGGTATGACCTAACCAAAGTCCAGAACCAAACCTACCACATATGTTGTGGGTCGCCTGAAGAGGTCTGTGGATCAGAGATGTTTCACAATCTGAAATCTACGTGGAGAAAAGCAGACTTACAGGTGATCAAACTTTAGCTGTGTCCTTATCCGTTTTGTAAGAAGCCGTGCGCGCGCACGTTCTAACTCCTCCTCGACAGTGGTCCTGATGCTGGTTCTCGGGGACGCGCATTACGTCACCTCTCGCTGCGTGGGTCACCTCGCTGCCCGCATCCAGCTCTGCATCCTGTAAGGCCCGTCCTGACACCACCATCATCATTATCATCATCATCATAATCATCTTCACCACAGCGGCTCATCCTCCCATTTTCTAACGGAAACAGTTCGCGTGAGCGAGCGCGTGTTGTCCACCTTGCACTGGCGGAGAGTTGCGAGAATGGCCGAGAGCGAGGCAGACACGCCGAGCACACCGATCGAGTTTGAGAGTAAATACTTCGAGTTTGACGGAGTGCGGCTGCCGCCCTTCTGCAGAGGGAAGATGGAGGACATCTCCAACTTCTCCCTGAGAAGTAGCGACATATGGATCGTTACCTACCCGAAATCAGGTAAACAAACCTCCTGCACGGTGGTTGTTGCTGCTTTAACTTACTGCTGTGCCGGCTCTGCAGCTTCATTTATGTAATGTTGTCAAAGCTTAAAAATAACAGTGCGCATAAATGGTTGTGATGTCGTTTTGTCAAAACTATGATTTACAATGTAAATTGTAAATCTGCTCTTATCTGTTTTTATCCACATGTGCAGCAGAAATGGGTTTTAGAGTCCTCTCACAGCATTTTATAGTCTGCAGGTTGTTTCATAATCACCTGCCAGCAAGTGAGTGAGTCACCTCACATAAACGGATTAAACTCTGGTTGCAATGCATTATAGCCCACATCGTCTCCTGTGTTCTGTGTCACCCAGTTCAGCCACAGACACAGCTGAGCTGGTCGGTGTTTACATGTCAAGCTGTGCAGGGTGTGGGCTGCAGAGCAGACAGCCACAGAGGAACGGTGAGAACAAGAGAGGTCAATGAGTTCTCTGATAAACTGACTGGTCAGAGCACAGGGTGTCAGAGATTCTTAGAAACACTGGGAAAATTTAAGGAAAAATCAGCTTGAGTCTCACCAAATACTAAAAATATGTCATCATTTTGTCCTCTGTAGGTTAATGATCCAAACCAAGCCTGCTCTATGCATGGACTTACCTCTCATTACAGGCCAGCCCTCCAACCCCAATTTATAAACCTTTAATGTTTTCTGTCAATCATATTATATTTCCATTTATGGCTGCTGACTGATCCAAATTAAATGTGACATGCGTGTCTAACGTGCATTGATGATTTTGGGGTGTGTACAGATTAAGGAAACTTAGAAAATGATGGGAAAGAAATTGGAAAGTGTCAGTCATTAAAGAAAAGTGGTTTGTGAGCAGGAGTTTAGTGATAAAGTCACTCCAAAACTAAAACTGTCCGAATTCTTCAAATTGACTAATATAGAAGTTAGTTTCTATATTAACTTCTATATTCTCAGGCCAAAGCTCAGCCATCTGAGGAGGAACTGCACAAGAAAAGCAAATAAATGAAGTAAACCCAAAGCAAAATAGATCATCATCTAAAAAAAACGATAATAGAAAACTTTTGACATAGAAGTTGTATATGCTTAATAATAATATTTTCAGATTTTTTTCAATTGCTTAAAAGTTGAAAATGTCTTCAAAAAGATTGCTATTGAACATTGTTTTTGAGAAATACATAGGACAAAATTGCTATGTGAGAGGGACTGTCATCCTGGGGCCCAGGGGCCCATCCCAACCCTGAGGTGGCCCTGGGCCTAAACAACACAGAAATGGTTCTGCAGAAACAGAAATCATTTCAATTAGACTGAAAACTTCAGGAAGCCTGCTGGCTTTACTTACCCTGAGGCTCACCAGGAAGATAAAACTGTCAGAATCAGGCTCAAAACTTTAAACTGAACTTAATTAGTCAAAGTTCTCCATGACACAGTGTTCTGTTATAAAGACCTTTATAGAATAATATATACAGATTTACTTCCTGCAGGCAACAGTACACTGGATGCTGATGCCTGAGGTCGACTGATAATCTCTCTATACTGTACAAGATTTTAACATAGAAATATTAGACAGTAATCAGAAGGAGAAAACCAACTCCTTGTTCTACAGTTTGTTTCGCCCAGAGGGTCTGGACCCTCGGCTAGAAAGAAGCCATTGCTTCCTGGAGGCATGAACTCTAAAGAACGTTTTCCTGTGAAGTATGCGATGTTCCAGTTTCAGTTCGATGCTATGACGCTAACCAGAAATTGCCTCCACTGTGAAGAGAGAAGAGCCGATCCAAATGAGGCGGGTGTTAATGTTAAGTCAATATTTGGAAGTGTGAGCTACATGGACTGAACAGCTTTGTTTACCTCCTCCTCTGCCATCACTAAAACTACAGTTAGACTATAATTCTAAAACAGAGCAGAAAATCAACGTCATCGTTCACAACTTCTCCTTCTGTTCCCTGATTGGCCCAGTCAAAAATCAACCAGAGAAAATCTGTGTCAATGGGAGAAAGCCCAGACTGTGCTAGAAGCCAGATGGTTTTCAAGCTGCGTTGCACAGGAATGCAATGGCCATGCTAAGTAATTACCAATTTGAAAATTTTTGCATGAAAGTTGACATTGACTCTGACTCAGACTTTGAATTAATGCTTAGACTGGTCTAATCCTGTATTTATGCCAGTCTATTGAATAAAGGACTGAAAATGAAGAAATTTACCCAGTATTCTGTTATGCAACGGAGACAGAGAGTACAAAGAAATAACATCCAAGCTGCTTTTCTCAGTCTCAGATGTTTGTGGCATTTATTTAGGTCTCCAGGGCAAAAGTAGAGGGCAGATCATTCTGGGAAGAGATTTCAAAAACATAGGTTTCATAAGTGTGACATGTGTGGGTTATAGTTCAAGGCATTCCAATATGTGCTTGGACAGAACTTGTTGACCTCAGCAGCTTTTCTACAGTTTTCTGTTTTCTACCATCCACTCTGTTATAGTTATGTGATAACCTTGTTTATTTAACCAAGCTCCATGTTTCATGCTTTTGGGTCACTTTGTGCATCAGTTGTACTGTTAGTGAGCCTGTCTCGCATCTTGTCCTGAGATAAGTAACAAACACATGACCAGCCCCGTGTTTGGGACTCTGCAGAGCTTTCTGATGCCAGCAGCTAACTTGTGACTGTCTTAGCCATTAGTAATACCAATATTTTATAACCAGAAGAAAAGAGAGTACGGTACTGTTGGTTTACCCTATGAGAGCAATCAGAAAGACACACACACACACCCCAACACGCCCACACACCTTTGTTGTGTAATAGCAGAATAAAGTGACTCACATGCAATATGCTGACATGCTGTGCTATAAAAAATATTTGTCCCATTTCTTGTTTTTATTGTTGTCTCACTCAAAGGCTTCAGATTATTAACCCAATTTTGATATTAGACAAATATAAATTTTTGGAAGTGCAGTTCATTTTTACCACCTCAGGCAGGTCTTCTTATCCAGACCTGTAGAATCAAGGAATCACTTAACTAGAACCTTCTGACAGCTGAAGTGGGCTGTGTTGAAAAGCAAATCATCATGCCCTGATCTGAACTAATTCAAGATACATGAAAGCTAACTGGAATGTATCAGTCTAAAAATGGTTACAAAGTACTTGCTAAGGCTTTGAGACTCCAGAAAAACACGGTAACAAAAGAAGCAGAACAAGATTTAAAGCTCTGCAGGCCTTCTGATGTTTATGGTTCAACAATGAGAAAGAGGCTGGACACCAATAGCCTCTATGGGAGAACCTCTGCTAACCAAAGCCTCTTCTTAATCGCTCTCTTTTTAAACAGAATCAACTAAAAAGACATTAGTGATTTTGCATTGGCTCATAGTAAAGTTTACAGTGGACCCGTCCTTTTCACCCATTTAGGGAATTTCTGTGCAACATGGCTCAAAATTATCAGTGGAAAATTTGCCCATTGACACAGTTCCCTGAACATACAGGGAAACAGAAAGCTGAAATTCTTTCAACAATTTAAATCTTTTTCTAATTATATCATTACAAACTGACAAAGTTCTGGAGATTCAGGCATGTGTAGAAAGCCAGCTGTCATAATCACAATAAAATAAACAAATCATTAAGCTTTACTTACATAAGCAAAGATAAATAAATAAAGATAAATGGCCATTTGAATGTTGGCACTATCCAATCTATCTTTTTGAGAGAACAGCTTTCAAAGTTTTCCCCAAACTTGCTTTGCAAGTAGCGACGCCAGTGGAATCCACAACTATAGATGCGTGACGAGCCATTCAGAGACCATATGCTGAGTATTTCCCCTGCCCAAAACAACAATTCCTGCTGGCTCACATTACTCTGGAAACCAGCTGAATTCAAACACAAAGTTTACTATTTTAAAACCTCCAAAACTGCTACATAAAGCATGGGGTTGTTTCTTCATATATTCAACTAATATACTGTATTCTGCAAAAAAGTGGAAAACATCCTCTCAGAAATGTATGTATTTTTCTTCTTTTTCTTTGTTGTGCTCAGCTGATTTGTTCCCACTTTTTTATTTTGACCATAATTTTATTCACCCTAGAATTTTAAACTCTTGATATTCAGAGCTGCTTTGCCCAGAGATTCTTGTTCGTTAGCTCAGACATCAGTAGTTACAAGACCTTTCAATGCATCCTGTGAGAATCAGTCATGAGCAATAGATAATTACAGAAGCAGTATCTGTAGGAATGGGGGATAATTTATTTAGGGGCTGATAGCAGACGCCTGTCTTTATCCTGTTATCTTATGAACTGCTGGACTTAAGCAATTCTTCCCACATTAAACTGACTGAGATCAAATTTCTCTTTATCATATCAGCTTTACACATAAAGTCACAGTAGACTCATTTAACCTTTGGAATAAGGTGCAACCTATATGACTCCATATGCAGAGCTCTCGTCATTTATTCTTTTGCAGTGTTGCAAAAAAAAAAACCCCCATAAAAATCCAGGAATGTTCAAAGTTTAAGTGTCTGAATGCTTTTGGTTCTCACTCTAGAGTCTAGACACACATTCAGCCGCTTCTATCTTGGATTTTCTTTATGACCCAAATCCTGCTCCCTCCTACAGCTGAGCGGATCTGTGGAAAAGATACCGAGCTCTCCAGCTGGGTTCCAGACATTAGAGCTCAGTGGGTGCGTGTGTGTGTGTGTGTTTGGTTGGCTGCCTCCAGGTATCCTCACCTGGCTTCAGGAAGACGTCCCATCTTCCCAATCCAGGCAAGACTCAGAATATTGTGGTCTTGTCTCTTGGAGATGTAGAAGAAGCTCTTTTTCAAATCCTCACCCAGAAACCAACATGGAAGACCAAAGCCCCAGACAAAGTTCTGCAGGCTTTCTGAAGCTCTTTTTCAGAAGGCCTGCAGAACCTTCTGAAAAAGGCTCTGCATTCCCACTTGGGAATGTTCAATTCCCAAGTGGGAGTTGAACATTGTTGTTCTAAAAAATATATTTTTCTTATTTTTAGATTGCTCATTCAATGTTCTAACAATATATTTATAGTAGAAAGAGAGAAAATGTGTCCATTTTGACTTAATCTTTGCTTAATAAATAACAACATGGTGAACAGTGTTTAATTTACCTTTTGATGTTATATTTGAATGAGTTTAGAATGTGTAAAAAGGTCAGATCCTTCATGTGGAAGCACTGTCTGAATGTCCCTAATTTCCTGGTTCTTCTGTCTCTTCATATAGGAACCAGTCTGCTGCAGGAAGTTGTGTTTCTAGTGAGTCAGGGAGCAGATCCTGATGAGATTGGCCTTATGAACATCGATGAGCAGCTACCTGTCATAGAATACCCCCAGCCTGGGCTGGATGTCATACAGGTACAACTAACATCTGATCAGCATTCAATGAGAACCTTTTTAATGTTACAATAGTTGTATGCTTAGATCAATCTTTGTTGGACTTCATGTGAGGGAACTTGTCACCTAGAGCTGCAAAAACGGTAGAAAGCCTGCAATACTCGGCATCCAGGAATCAGTAAAGGACGAGTAGATGCAGCACCAGAACCCACAGCAGACATGAGGCATCACCAGAGCAGCCATATGAGGCACAAAGGCAGGGCATCAGTGAAGCACAGGAGCAGCGGTCTGCAGGACAGAGAGGCGCAGGACAAGACATAGGGTATAAATCCAGATTCTTAACATATGTTATGCTATTATTATTGCAATGGCATTATTATTTTTTTAAATTAAAAATAATAAAGGAAGGACATGAAGGTTCTGGAGAGACTCCTGTTGGCCCACCTGAACAAGCAGACAAGCTCATATCACCACCCCTGCAGTTTGGTTACCACCATGGAGTTGGAGTTCAAGATGCCTTCATACACCTGCTTCAACAAATCCACTGTCATCTGGTCAAAGCAGGCAGCACTGTGAGGATCACGTTCTTTGATTTCTCCAGGGAATTTAACATAATTCAGCCTGATCTGCTTTATCAGAAACTCCAGAAGACACAGATGGAGGTCTCAACAATCACCTTACTGGATCTATAACTACCTGACAGACAGACCACAGTTTGTGAGACTGAAGGACTGTGTGTCAAACCAGGTGGTCAGTAGCACAGGAGCACCACAGGGCACTGTACTCTCACTGTTCTTTTCACTCTGTACACTTCAGACTTCCAGCACAAGTCCGACTTCTGTCATGTACAGAAATACTCAGATGACTCTGCAGTTATCTGGTGAAACAGAGATGGACAAGAAGCTGAGTACAGAGATCTACTGGACTGCTTTGTGTCATCTTCAATGTGAACAAAACAAAGGAGATGATTGTAGAGTTCAGAAGAAACAGTGTTCCATCAAACCCTGTTTCCATCATGGGAGAAGAAGACATATATACATACGTGTGTATGTATATATCGAGGTATGTCCAGATGAACATATCTCGATGTTCAGCTGGACAACAGACTGCACTGGAGACACAACAGTGAAGCAACCTGACCATCTTATATCTTGGAAAAACAGAGTGTCTTCAATCAGAGGCTTCTTCAGATTCACTGTAATACAAACTGCTACAGGAGATCTTTTTTGTAACAAATGGATCTGTAAATTATTGATCTAAAACATAAAAATCGTTTTGGAGATTTGGTGTATAAAAATAAAAGGCAGAGAAGTTTTCAATTTTTAGGGTCATTTATTTCTCCTTTTTTGCAAAAAAAAAAAGAAAAGGGTTTAATCTGTTTTCAGCAACATGAACAGGGTTTAGGTCAGTCTCCTACTTAATGTGAAATAATAAAAATAAAAGCTTGGCAATTAAAGTTAAGTAGTCTGTATTTGTATGTAGCAGTTGTTTGTTATTCCTGTTTATTACTGGATTGAAGTTGGAGGGCCAAAAAATAATTCCAAAGGCCTGTATTGGCTCCGGGAACCTATATTGGGCACCCCACATTAACCAACAACAAAACTTCGCAAACTTCAAGACTTTTTAATCCTTGATTGTAGATTGCTGAAGTGATTGTTTCTGTTCTTCTACAGGAGCTGACCTCCCCTCGCTTGATAAAAAGCCATCTTCCCTACCGATTTCTCCCTACAGCTATGCACAACGGAGAGGCCAAGGTCAGTGCATGTCAGGCCATGTGTGATTCAGTATCTCAAAGATGTTAGTTGAGAAATTTGGTCTTCTGCTATCATCAGAATATGCCTTGAGTTTATGGGACGTTAGAGTATGACTCTGCCTCAGAACTTTGATCTTCCAAAGGATATTGGAAGATCACTTTTTCCCATCAGTGACTGGGCCCAGTTGCATTATCCTACAGAGGATTAGTTTAATACACTGTAAAAACTGATAAGTTAGTGGAACTCAAACAATTTGAAGAAACCATTTTAAGGGGGGAGTTGGACTACCTGACGTTAAAAATAACATTTGCAAACTGGTTAATTTATTGCATGTTGATGTGCTGTAGTGGCGCAGGGGTTAAGCACAACCCACATATGGCTTGCCTCGATCCTCCACGTGGCTGTTGCAGGTTTGATTCCTGGCCTGGTGACCTTTGCCGTATGTCTTCCCCCTCTCTCATTACCCACATTCCTGTCAATTAACTATCAAATAAAGGCCACTACAGCCAAAAAAATCTTTAAAAAAAAAATAAATTATTGCGCATCAGCTACTGTTCTCATTGGGCTTTTACTATTTAACCAGGTTGACATGAACCAGAGGGCTGTTTGACAAAAGTAGGATTAATTAGGATAGCATCAGTTCATCCTGTCTATCTGCACCAGGCTGAGGAGGTGCAGATATGGAGCCAGGCTGAAGGTGAATGCGCGTCCACAGATTTCTTCAACAGACCAATGAAATTGATCACAGATTCACTGATGCTATGCCGATGCTAGATAAACTGCATACGCCATACCTCACACCAAACATCTTTAGATGCAGGATTATGATGAACTGAAGCACATCATACTAAAAAAATGAATGCTGCTACAATAGCAAACAACAGTGGATCAACTAAATGCGTAATTAGCCCAAAATATACCTTTCCAATTAAAAAACTCAACTAAAAAACATCAGTCATATCTGTCATTTACTCATTACTTAAAGTGGACATATTATGCTTTTATATGTCAAACTATATGTCAAATATACAAATTCTATAGTATATAGAATTTGAATTAATCTGAGTTACCACAACATTTAATTTCCCTTTAGGGTCAATAGTTTTGAATTTGAATTTTCACATGTAATTCATTCTCTTATGGACTATATAAAGTAGGACCAAAACACTGCAGTGTGACTGCAATGCTTTGGTCTGAATTCCTCCTTATTGCAGCTCCAGACTCCTCATTTATCTGTTCTGAGGTGTTTTAGAGGAACTGGTTTTGCTGTGGTCTTTTAAAATGTGAATGAGATGTTCCACGCCCCGCCCCCTTCAGGGTGCAGGGCTTTCCACCCCATTCGGCCATTTTTATAGTCTGATAACAGCCATACAATTATCTACTAGCAGAAAAGCTTTTTATTTCAAATTTTATTAAAGATGTGAACAGAAGACTTGTTCATCCAACCTTCCATGTTGGTGTCAGAGTATGATCCAGAGCAGGAGAATGAAGACGGCCAACCTGCAGAGCCATGTATTCAACTGAATTCATCACAGTGGAGTTATTACTGTATTTACACACTCTCCATCCATACCAACTTCCCACAATATAAAGTGTAGTTTAACTATAGTGTCATGCAGCTGTTAAAATATTAATGCGACCACAATTTGAATGAAGTAAACAAAACCTTGACATAATTAAGGAGTTAGATAATGGGAGCGTCAAGAACATCACTGGATCCTTTTGCACATGTTCCCCAAGGCAAAAATAACAAAGCCAAAGCCAAATAATTATAATACAAAATACAATACAGTTTTATCTTCAAGGAGCTAAAAGCTAGAACACAGCGCTAACAGAAGCAGAAGGCTCAATGCTACTATCAAACCAAGGACGTCATTATAAGCTTTGCTGTCATTTTAGTGTTATGTCTAAACAACCTCTATGTATGAATGATTGTTCTATGAATAATTATTTTTTTTAACAACAAACACTGCCATAAAATATTGTCTATCATTACAGCAGCCATCCCAGCCCATAAGGGCCACGGCGGGCGTCCCTTATTTTAATTTCTGAAAGGTGGCAACCCTAGACATTATAAACTTTACACAAAGAGTTAATCGCAGAGGCAATTAAAATCAATCAATAAAAATATCCTATCTGAATATTATTTCATGGACACTGAACTAAATGAGTCTTTCTGACCGAGAGTTGACAGGGTGTTGAGGAGTTATGGACCGGACACTTTGGAGCGTCTGGTTCAGAAGTGCATTCCAAACCTTTGGCTGAACTGGTGCCATTAATTCCAGTCTCCAGTACATACAGAACAGAAAAAAAATAATAAAGAGAATGCAATTCTGTGTTTATATATTTTTAGTCTAAAAAGAGGAGTCCAGTTTATCTTGAGTAAATAAATAAAAGTGCAGAAGTTACTTAAATTGTGACATGCTCAATCCGTTGCACAACCAATGTGGATGCGGCTCAGCACTGCGAAGAATTAAACTTAACTCATTCTGCGGTTTTAACAAATAGACATTACCCTCCCACGCCCAGAAGGAGAGCGGCGCTCAGCAATAGCCAATAATATGATTATATTTTGACGAGTAAAAATAGTACATGACCAATTTTTTTTATACTGTCCATCAAAATGACAGACAACAAAAAAGTCTAGCGCAACCTCTGCACATGAATCCTTACATCATGCCTGGGGATGATGTAAGGATTCATGTGCGTTAATACATCCTAGAACTGAACATTTTGACTTGTCTATTTGCAACTTTGCTTTCACATAAACTTGGGCTGCAAAACAACAAAAACTGGCAAATTCACAGAACTGATTAACAGGAAGTCAGGACCGTATTTAGCACGGTCATTTTTCATAGATAAGAAAAATGTTATAGGCAATAGAGAGAAATTAACAGACTGAAAATAATATCCCAAAAAGAATATAAAGATATTTATGCAGCACTGGGAAAGAATACATTACATTTTTTTCACTCAAAGGACAGACTAAAAAAGTGGATTTTGCATAATATATCCCCATAAAGTGCTCCAAATCTTGTGTTACACTTAAAAAAATTGTGCTGTTACTTCAAAAATGTATTTCTGAGTTATTTAATTGATAGAAACGAGTGACCACAACTTTTTTATAAATTGAAGTTACTTCAATTATTTGTATTAAGTTAGGATTTACAGCATTACAACAAACCAATTCTTGTTAATGAAATAAGATTGTTAATGTCCCTGGCCCCGGGCCCCTCAGGTTATCTACATGGCCAGGAACCCCAAAGACCTGGTGGTGTCCTACTATCAGTTCCACCGCTCTCTCAGGACCATGAGCTACCGTGGAACTTTTCAGGAATTCTGTCGGCGCTTCATGAATGATAAATGTAAGAACCTTTCAATCTCAAAATGATTCATTAATATGACTTTCTTTATGCTTTGTTTCATCTAGATTTTTAGCATACTCTAACTCTGCCAATGTTTTCCTTATTTCATCCGGCAGTGGCTTATGGTTCCTGGTTTGAACATGTTCAGGAATTTTGGGAGCATCGTTTGGACTCCAATGTCCTCTTCCTGAAATATGAAGACATGTTCAAGGTAATATTTTGTCTTCTCCATTTACTCATCCTGAAGTTGTCACATCATGACAACTTCAGGATGAACTATAATACCAAAGCAAACAAAAAGAATCTATCAAGTTTACAACACCAGTCATAACTCCTTTCAAACCTGAGCACTCTCATGCTGTTTATATTTGTGTTTGAACAGAAGAACGTAAAACCTTCAGGTATCTGAAAATTGTACCACAAGATGATTTGTGGAGGTCCATATTATTTTCCTGATATCTTTTGTTTTTTCATGATGTCACACAAGGAAGCAGTGTTTAAAATACACCAACATTCTAGTCTCTTAACAAATAGGAATCATTTAGTAATCCCAACTGAGCTCTTATAGGCATAGTTTTGCTTTGACTGTGAGAAAAATTTCTATTTTTATAGAATGTATTTATACCTTCCAGTTCCAATTGTTAATGTAGAGATGAAAACAGCACCTATTATGACTATATTTTGTCATGGCTTCAGTAAAGTTTGAATATTTTCTGTTCAGTTTCTACTTCCTGTATTCTTTCATTCAGCACATGGAGACTGGAGATGGGAAACTGGAGATGAATTTGTTTTTTTGGTTGTTGCAAATTGAACCTCTTTTGTTGGCTGAAATATTTAAGCAAAAGCAAAGATTTGAAAAATCATAAAAAAGTTAACTAGTCAAAAAATACAGATGCTGGATAGAAAAGAGGGTAGAGAAAGGAGAGGAAGACATGCAGTGAAAAGGTCCAGGACCAGTGGTCAGAGGCTGGACTCAGCAGACACAACATTTCTATTGATTTATCTGTCTCACATTCTGGATCTACATTTACTTTAATCAATTTGACTTGATTTTGTGCTTTGCGAAAAACAGCTTGTCCAAGAGCCTAATTTCTGAATGATCAAAATTTTTCCATTTGCTTTCCCAAAAGCCATTTTACTCCATTTTGTCTGGTCAATTTTATGAGGTTTACATCCACAGCTATTCTCTCCTCTCCAGATGTTTTCAAAGAGGAAAAATTTTGTTGATTTGAAGAGAAATGATTGAAATCAAGCTGATACAAATGTTTCATTTTTTTAATGTTATAAAGCAGAAACAATTTATGTAAAATATGTGAATATAATAATAATAATTATTGTTATTATAATTATAATCAGCCATGTGAAAAAACTATATATATATGGAATTGTCTGATAATTGGCTCTATAATAATGTAAAGTTACATATAAATGGAGTTGAAATCGATATAATTTCTAAGAAAACAGCTCCTGTTATGCTGAGATTTGGTTGTTAATAAGTGAGTGAGCAACACAGCAGGAGTCCCAGGTGGAGAATCAGCAACACAGACAGGGAGGGGGAGATGAGAAGAAAACATAACATGAAAACATCTCAGGATCAAGAAACACTCTCTAGCCTACTGAAGTGATTAACTATTTGACTTTGCATCATCCTGGGTCTTCTCCCTTCCACGGGACTCACAATAAGAGGAGGAATAAACAAATAAATCCCAGTAAAATCTGTCCTGGCACCACTCTAAATGAGACATCAAATGCAGCTCAGCTATATCAGCTTCCAACCTGTTCATGTTATGTAACAAGATGTCAGCGTTTTCTGCATGACTCAGAGCTGCTGTGAAGCAGCAAACAGGGCTTCACCTTTTATTGCTCCAAATCTCTCCCAGCGTAATAAATGTTCTTCCTGGTGATTTTATGTGAAATGAGTCTTACAGCTGCTTCTATGGCTAAGCAGAGAAATGAATGAGGAAAAAAATGAGTGTCAAATGTTCTTTTTATGAGTGAAAATATTGTTTTGAAATACAAAAGAAATAAAAAGAAATCGTACATATTTATATATTTTTAGTACACAATCAGCTTCTTGTATTTACTGTTGAAAACCTATTTAGTAGAAAGTTCATCCTGAGAAATAACAAAGTGACTCCAAGTTAAAATGGCCTTTTACGATACATGTATATGCAAACTTAAACTATGATAGACAGACTCTGTTGATATATTTTACTGTCCCAACATGACAGATTTGTCCAAACAAAACTGTTTTGTGTCTGAGTGTAAAAAACTGTCAGAGAGGCAGTGAAACCATCTGAATGTTTGGAGGTTGCAGTTAGCTTTGTGCACAGAGCTAATTGCTGCTCCAATGCAATGCTGCGGTTTGTGTTTCCTTCCCAGAATCTGGGGACGATGGTGGAGCATCTGGCCCGGTTCCTCGGTGTTTCCTGTGATAAAACTCAGCTGGAACTTCTGGTGGAAAACTGCAACCAACTGATTGAGCAATGCTGCAAGTCTGAGGCGCTGTCTATCTCTAGCTGTGAGTGAGCTTGCAACAGTTCTCAACTTGTTTTTAAACATTACTTTACTTAGATTTGTTTTAAGAGTCTGTGTGGAACAGTTAAGTTATCAAATCCTCTCATATCTTATTTTAAGATTTCCCTGTTTCTTTTTAAATTTCTACCTGGTTCACTGTGATTTCACCACGTTTGAATGTGCAGTTTACCATTTTGTTAAAGTCACTGCAGGTACTCATCTGGTAAACCAATCAGTGCTGTATCTTATTATTTATTGAATTTTTAGCAAAATTTCCAGCAGTCAAATTTTTGTCAAAGAGCACTAAAGACAAGGCAACAAATAACAAGTCTCACTAGATAAACATAGTCAACTTTTAAAATCCCCAAACAGAATAGTAATTCTAAAATACCTTTGGTCATCTTAGTAGCTTAGCTTTATGAAAGCAGATTAAAAAAATAAAGACATTGTTATTGTTTCCAAAATTGAGAACTTCAGTTTAATGGAAGAAATTCTAGATGGAGCACTGAGGGAGATGAGAATCTATCAGAACTACTGACTTGTCTTCAGAAGTCATCGTTTTACCTACTGCACCTAATTATCTGATGCATCTGTTCTGTTTGTGGCCTCAGAGGTTCTGTAGAGAACATTAGTGAACAAACAGCATCAGAAGACCAAGGAATGGAGTCGACAGGCCATTCAATCTGACTGAGCTCAGACTGTTTAGCAAAAAAAAGGGCAACAAAATTCAAAGCTATTAGAGAATTACCTTAAGAAGGAATACAATTCAAACATTTTGAAAACAATTTATCATGTTATTTCCTCTTTACAATTAAGCACCAATTAAAAGCATTATGATTGTAAAGTACAGGTATGAAAAATATTCAAAAGGGAGGAGGGAGGTGAATACGTTTACAAGAGAATGTGTAGAATTTCTTCTAGAAATGTCAGTGATTTTTCAATGTTCTTCTGAGTTCCTGTCATCATATTGATCCCAACAGTTAAACCTACAACATTATGTTCACCCAAAGTTTACAAAAACTCCCTGAATCCCATCATGCAGTCCAGAGTAAATATAGATTCCAAATCAGCTCGATCATCAGTGGATGTTCATTTACAAACCCAAACAAACAAACAAAAAAACAATTCTTAGAACTTTTCTCTCTTAGATAAATCCAGACAAATCAGTCTGCATTAGCAAATGACGTAATTTATACCTCTATAAATATAGCTTTAATTCATTCATTTGGTTCTGTGAAATGTTTTTCTCCTCAGCACCAATTCCATGAAAGCTTTTTTAATTTCACTTCGTCCACAGGGAGTTCTTTCAACATTAACACAAACTGTCCAACTTTATTAAATTTTCACATTTTTTGCTTCTTTTTCCTTCATCATGGATATTAGCGTAGTGTTTTTTATACAGTGTATTCATCACTGACAGTCCATCAGGGATGAGTAGATTTTCACCAAATCAAAAGTGCTAGAACAGATTTATGAATACAGGGTCTTCAGACCAATGATACATAAGTTCCCTCAGACTTCAGTTTAAGACAGACGTGTTCATATCCAGTTACCTTCTCCATCACACCTGAACCAAAGGAACTGCTTGTTACCAGGCCTAATCAGACTTACTGCTGTTGAGGGAAGTCAGCCATCTTGGTTCCAGTGTGTTGGAAGAGGACAGTGGCTCTGGAGGACTGGAGGACCTCCTGGTTTCAAGTCAGCTCACTGAATTCCTAAAATTGCTCTCCAACTCCCTTTTGAGAGACTGTTGCACCCTCTTGTGGACACATGTTTGACTTGCACCATGTAGTCCCTTTTGAACCACCAACCCAGCCTGTTTTAGTTTAAGCCATTTGTCCTTGTGCAAATATTTTTTTTTCAAATTTTGAGTTGCCATTCATTTTTCTTCTCCTTTTTCTTTTTTCCTATTGTTTTCTCATCTTTTCATTCAGTGAGTTGAAATCTGGTGTCTGACCTGTTGCTCTGATCTGTGTCATGTCACGTCACATCAGGTAAGCTGAGTAACTGCCAAGGGCGACTGCACTCACCCTGTAGCTAGATCAGTGTAACTAAACTGTGATCACACAGTCCAGTGAATTTGGTCCTAGCCTTTTCTCTTCTCTCTGCAGGTCGTGTGGGTGTGTGGAGGGATGTCTTCACTGTGTCCATGAATGAGACATTTGATGCTTATTACAGACAGAAGATGGCCAAATCTGACCTAAGCTTTGACTTCTGCCTGTGAGGACAGCTGTACCTCTCTCACCAAAGACTCTCACTCCTCTGATACCACTGATCTCTACAAGTGATCATATCTTGAAGAAATTCATGCTTCTGCATTTCCCTCAGCTCAATCAGTCTGAAGTTTAACTGTGCAGTCTGAGAGTAGATTGACCTTCTAAAAAGGTTCCACAGAAATCACACTTGCAATCAAAAATAAATCACTGTGTAACTTCTAAAATATCAATGATCAGTTCCAAAATTCACTATATTTGTTGAGGCTGCTATGTGATTTGGGTTACTGTGGAAACAAGCAGGTTCTGCAAACCACAGAAAGCAATGAAGTATTTGGATCATGCAGTATTTACATCCACTTCCTTTCCACTTGGAAGCAGATAGTTTCTAACGTCCAGCTGGACTCTGGCCTTGTTCCAGAGACTGTTTGGTTTCTTAAACAAGACAAATCACATTGTGTTTGTTCAACATCCACAAAAATGGTGTCAGGTCTGCAATATTTCTAATGTTATTGCTTCTTTAATGTACACATATGAATGTGTTGTACTGTTACATTCAGCAGATGTGACTCAACATTCACTGACACCTCAGGAATTTGACAGTTGTGAGCTTTCTTCTGAGAGTTGACTCGATCTCCATTCCAATTCTCCTGTCTTTATCTTCTTCCTGTAAATGTTAGGTGAACTGTGCTGTGCAAATTTCCACTGCTTAGAGTCTAGCACATTACAACTCAGTATATACTTAATAGTAATGAAGGACATTTGTTGGGTTTATGTTTTATTTTGAAACAATGTTTCTTGACAATAGACCTCAAGCCACTGAAAAGCCTTTGTCATTTCTCTTGTGCAGCAGAGCTGAGACTTTGGATGGCTGAACAAATGATCTCTGTCAATGTTGGGTGTCATTTATTGAATTGGCTGACTGTTGAGTAAGAGACAAGACATTTTGGTTATCTAACAATTTATCAAACAAGGGCCTGCTGCTCAAACACATTTTCCTTACAAATGTGCCACAATACAACCAACAAACTGGCTCTTCAACAGTAAATGATTTATTTCCAAGAAGCATTTTAGCAGCAAAGAAAAGACCAACCAACAAACACAAAATTCTTTATTGTTTTGTCTTAATTTGAGCCTGAGATAATTGTGCATGGAGGTGTTTTTATAGAAATGTTCATGGGCAAACACTTTCCCATTATAAACTCCTTTTGACCACCGCACTACTGTATACTTTTGTTGGCACTGGGAAGATCTGTGAAGTAAATACGAACATCGGAACCAACACCTTCTGAATTCTTGATGCTGTGACAGAAAGCAGTGCCTTACAAAAGTACTCACATTACCTTAACCTCTTCACATTTCTAAAACTTTGTGCATCTCTGTTCAGTCCAATAATTGGCCATCCACCTAAACCAAAGAAAAAGCCCAGAGATCCATAATAACTTTGGAAAGGCAGGAGAGACTAACAGCTCTGGTGTGAGAATCAGCACAGCTGTCAACCTGAGCTCCCCAGACTGGTGCTTACAGAATAATGTCCAGAGAAAGCTGCTGATGAAAGAATGGCATAAGAAATCCTGCTTGTAGTTTTCAACAAGCCATGAAGGGAACAAAACAAACATGCAGAATAAGATCCTGACTTTATGGACCAGAATGGGAAAACTGGGCCCAGTCAGCTGACACTGCACATCACCACGAGCCGAGGCATCGTTGCCACTCGAAACTTGGATGGAGGTTCAACTTTCAGCAGGTCAACATACAGCCAGAGCTACAATAAAATGGTTTTGATGAAAGCAGATTTTGGTATTACAGTGGACCAGTCAAAGTCCAGATCTAAATCTAATTGAGAATCTGTGGCAAGACTTGAACATTTATCTTCACAGATGCTTCCCATCCAATTTGACTCAGTTTGTACTGATTTGCAAAGAGGAATGAGACGTACCCCTGCAGATGTGCAGCTGGAACTGCAGCCAAAAGGTTCTTCTAAAGGCACTTGCAAGCAAACCTTACAGGTTTATTTTTTTCTTTTGTGTAAAACTATCTTTAAAATCATGTTTGTTGCCATGTTGTTGAACTTCTATATTATCATTACACCATAATTGTATTGGTCAATCACATGAGGTCACCCCAAAATACATTGAAGCTCATGATTGGTTCCTAAATGTGAGGTTTATTAATTATGTTGGAAGGCACTGCGTGCGTGTGTTTAAGTGAAATGTGAAGACTTCTTTTCACATATTTCACTTCTTTCCATCTTTCTCGCCACCAGCAGCTCAGTGGAACAGGCAGCAGGATGTGATGTTCATTTGACAAATAGGTCAGAAAATCCATCTGCACACTGTTCTTTTTCCATGTTGGTCGTGTGACTCTGTAAATGAATAATTCTAGTTTAAGTTTGTAAGTTTTCTTGTTTTAACTTTTATTAAACCATCATTCACTGACTGACTATGTACTTAAGTTCATGTAAGTGTGAAAATGATTTAGACTGAACTTATTGTCTTCATGCAAGAAAAAAGCACACAAATACTCAGAATATTTTCTTTTGCTCAACTAATAAAGGAACATGGCTCTGATTTCTGTTAATATTTTGGTCCACAAGCTGTTATAGATAGTCTGTTTAATTTTGCTGTTCTTTCCCTTTGTTTCCACAGTAAACATGTTCACTGGTTTTACAAAAGATTTTACTTACTTGCACATTAATTGAATTGTAAGAAAATCCTCTAACATATTTTCAAGTGTTTTTTTTGTTTGTTTGTTTTTTAACATGGGAAAGCAGCTGAAAACCTGAGTGTAGATATTCTGAGTGTTGGTAAAGCATGGTGAACCTCAGCAGGATGAGCTCAGCGCTATAGCCAGGATTCAGGTCAGCAGATCAACTCCTGAATTTATAGATCTAAGCAACATCTTAAACTTAGTAATTGTATCCTCTTTTTTTGCAAAGATGCCTTTATTACTTTTATTATTATTGCTATTTTAATTATTTAT
Source organism: Brachyrhaphis terrabensis (assembly GCA_903067065.1). NCBI lineage: Eukaryota > Metazoa > Chordata > Actinopteri > Cyprinodontiformes > Poeciliidae > Brachyrhaphis > Brachyrhaphis terrabensis. The sequence continues at coordinate 1,767 of CAEGAG010103808.1, read as the reverse complement.
GGTAATTAGTAGAGCTCTTTAGCTGTTTCAGATGGATGCAGTCAGAGATTTAAGGGAAGACAAGTTGCTTTGTAAGGTACTGAAGCTCCACCAAGGACTTATCAACATAATTTTTATAAAGTTATATGTTGATTGTCCATTGCTTAAATAAACTGATAAGCTATGAGACTGTAACTTTTGAAAGAAGAAATAAAACCCACCTGTTGAAACATTTTGTGTGGCCAAGCACTGCTAATTAGCGAAGTGACGACTTTGGAACTAGAAAAGTTGCTGTTAAAGAATCAGATATGAGCATTTTGTTCAGCTGAAATTCAGTTAATGTATTTGTCCAAACAGTCATTGTTTCTTTCTTCTTTGGCATGAAAACAGGCCTTTCCAACATGATTATCATAAAGCTACGAAATCCATGCATAATCATGTCAGTTCAAATATACACAGTCACAGTGAATATGCTCCACCCGCCCCCAAGTTTAGAGCTTTTGCTGCTGGGTCCCTCAGCTGTCTTGTAACAGTGTTTCAACTCATTGGACAGATTTTCCTCTAACAGAGAGAGGAACAAATTCCATGAGCCTTCTCTGTTCCATTCAGGAAATAAAATGCCCAATCAACCAAAAGTGTCTTGCCTTCCTTAAAACATCAACACAACACATCAACTCTTTAATCTAATAAAACATTATTCTCAACACTTTACAAACCATTCTACACATTATTTAATCCATTTCTTTGTCTATGTGCAGTTAACCAACACAAAATATTTAAAGAGGTTTCCAAGGAAGTCAAAACCTCCCGACTTCTTGCAGATTTGTCCAATATTGGGCCCTGAAATAACTGAGCAAATTACAGTAGAAAAGAACAGAAATGCCAAATATACTGAAAATATAGAAATGTCTACACATCTACCATGAGCTAAAAATGGAAGGAGTGATGAAGGATCTGTCAGAGTGATAGCAGTAAATGTTTTCAGTTTAGGTTTTCTCTGTACTGCTACCTTCCAGTAGATGGCAGTAAAACATGACATTTCTCAACCTAGTGAAGCTCAGTCTCCTCTGACTGCGCTGTGGAGAAACAGATGTAACTGTTGAATCAGACGTTAAATGATGGAACCTTTGAGTCAGAAGGAGTCATTTTCTCTTTGACTCCTTCTGACTCGTTCTTTTTCTGTTTTATTTTGGATTTGACTCAACTACCTGCAGATGTTTACCAAAGTAAAAAACTAGTAAAAAAATGTATTTCTGGAAACCAGATGATTTTAATGTATGCTCTGATGGAAAACAATTAATGAATAATTTTAACCCGGGCTGTTCCGTTTTTCACTTTTTAGACTAAGTCAGTTATTAACAATTCAGTTTTATAGAGCACCAATTCACAACAAATGTCATCTTAAGGCACTTTATAAAAAATAATTTGAATTCAGTCATACATACGTTCCAACTGATTATAGTTATCAAACAGTATACTCAATTAATTATTTAAAGTAGATTAAAAAGTTTTTATCTAAGGAAACCCAGCAGAGCCTGGAGTCCCTGACCTGCAGCATCCACTCCTACTGGACCAGCATGTGGCGCTTGTGTTGCGCTGCATCATTGACTTTACAGCATTCATGCATGGAATGACAGTGGAGAGGAAAAACTCATCTTTAACAGAAAGACAACTCCAGCAGAACCAGAACCGGGCTCAGTCCAAGTGACCATCTGACACAAAACGACTGGAAGTTTGAGAAGAGAGAGCAGAATGCACAGGAAGAAACTGATGAATTGAGATTTCTGA
>CAEGAG010103799.1:0-10985 GCA_903067065.1 Brachyrhaphis terrabensis | reverse complement strand
GTTCTGCTAATGACCTCATTATATGACTCAGGTGTGTTGAAGTAGAAACGCATCTAAAAGTTGCAGGGCTGCGGCTCTCCAGGCCTGGAGTTCGCCACCCCTGCCTTAGTCCTAATCTCTTCACATTATACACACAAGTTGGGACAAGGGTGTACAGAAAATGGATGGATGGATCTTAGGCCTTGTAACTTTTACAAAAATATGTTGTTTTTTTGTTGTTGTTTTTTTACATATTTGTTAAAATATGTAAAAAAAGAAAAAAGGGTTTGGGAACACTTTTTTCACATCACACCAGTAATGTGACACCAGCCAGATGTTACTACTGGCAAAAACCACAAAGAAGACAACAGGAAGTAGTAGGAGGAAGATAGTTTGTTTTTGCGTCAGATCATGTGCACTACAATTTCCCCAAAACTCCACATACGTAGCCGTAACAACGTCTCCTCTGACGGCTGATAGATGATGAGAGCTAGCTGTGACATTTGAAATATGAATATATGTCATGCAACAGTTTACGTTCAGTGCTTCATTGATTTCTAATGGCCTATCGTGTGAACAAGCTTATTCACATGTATTTCTTGTTTTAATTTCTCATTTAATGCAAACACTGCAATTGAGAAATTTTGTTTTTTCAACATCAGCAGAACTTATGTAATGTCACGTCCAGCTCAAAGGCGATGACAAAAATGGGATACAGACGTGTAAATCTCCACAAACAATAATTTATTTATACCAATAATATATGGCTCTGGGAGGACTGCACAGCCGATCTGAGAGGAGTGTCTGATCCGGAGGCCAACCAAGTAGCAGTATTCATCATCAGCCTGGTGTGTTCAGTTAGCAGCCCAGCCGCCTGGAGAGACACCTACTGGACAGGAGGGGATCATCACACACTACATTGTAATGTAAAGTCTGGAATTAAATCAGACCCAACGTCTCCTGTTTTAGGTCAGTTTGAATGACCAAAACTGTTTCTATTTCCTAAATGCCAGAAACTTTAGTGAGAAAGTGTTTCTGAGATTTATCTTATTTATTTTTTTTACTTTCTTTGCATTCAGAAGGCTTCGTATATTCGGTGAGTGTCAGAACTAATTGTCTTTTAAACTGTATGTGTTGGGTGAAACCTTTTAGGTTTCCATCCACAAGCTTCTGTTTTGACCCGTTCCACCTGACAGAACTGTCACAACGCGAACAAAAATGCAGATCAAAAATATTCTCTGAAGTGTTGCATTTACTGCTACACCAGTAAAATTCAGTTTCTGAGATATATTTAGCTAATGTTTGACATGTGATTTTCAAACTGAGCTCTCAAAAGGAATCCTAGGGAGGTTGAACACAAATACTTTTTTCCCCTTGTTCAAATGAATTTGATTAAATATTGCAAATTTCTTGCATCAAACGAATATTGGTGCAACATTCATCAAAGGCAGCTTTATGTGATGTTTGTCGTAAGTTCAGGGGTTTTTGTAAGTTGGGCGGTTCTAGCGTGCATAGAAAGCCATGTTTCTGTTGTTCTGTTTTATGCATTGTAATGTTTGCTCCTATCATTTTTTTTTTATCAAGATGTTATTGCTATGTTGGCTGACAAATTTTGTATGTGAATTAGTTTGGCCAGAACACACAAATTAAATATTTTTGATCAACTCACGTCACATTTGTGAGTTTGATGATAAACGCTAGAATATGTATATTTTTCTTTCTTTGAAATTTGTTTCAATGGTCTAATTGTCTTTTAACTATGTTTGACCCGTGCAACTATTTTGATGTGCTCAGTCGGTTTTTATGAAGAAAATGAAGCAACAAGCACAGTTACAGGAAGAGGTTTGTTTTAATTTCACAATCACTAAACCCAAACAGAGGGCCCATTTTTTTCAACAGGAGACTTCCATTACACACAGCTAAAATTAATGCATAATGATATGGTGGTGATTAGTTGGTAGCTTACTTTTCTCGTGGTTCCAATATTTCAGTTTGAGTCAGGTGTGTGGGGGTGTGTGTGTGTGTGTGAGCCCTATAAAATGCTTTGTCACTGTGATCCACGCTCAGCATTTAAAACCTGGGTCATGTAATGTAATGCTGTATAGAGCTGAATAAAACCAGCACAGACTGATACACACTCGTATTCTTGTATTCGTATTATTTATTGTGGATAATTTAGAAATTCTGTCATCACATGAATTGAGGGTTCAGGTTCATGTTAGTTAAGAATCACTGACTAACAATATCAAGAATGTATCATTTCTGACATAAAAAAAAAAGCAGAAAACCTTGATAATATTACTTAAAGACAAGGAGCTCAGTGAAAAATTCCTGTGAATGCTATAATTAGCATTCCAGGCTATAAAAATCTGCATTTGTAATTACTTTCCTTTTGTCTACATTATATTAGCCTTACTGGAGCCAGGCTGGAATATTTTCAGTGTCACAATGTGTTTAATCGCTTTTCTAAACCAGGGATAAAATATGGTGTAGATTAAAGGGTTAAGAGAAGAGTTAATGCAGAAAAGACAAAGCACAGCAGCAGACGTGTTAAACGATACATCACCTCCTAGAGCAGCACAGTAAAATGGACAGAAACATATCAGAAACACAAAGACTAAAATACCAAGAGTCCTGGCTGCTTTCAGCTCAGATCTCTGTACTTTTGCTGAACGCTGCAGAGACACAGCTGTAACAGAGGAGCGGATGGCTCGGGCCTGAAAAACAGCCACTGCAAACACTCTGGTGTAGAGAACTATGATGACCGTAACTGGAGCCGTAAAGGTTAAAGCAAGATCAATAGCAAAAGCATTATAGTCAAGAATCACACACGTTCCTTGGCATGGAATGTTTTTTCCACTTAAGCCATCCTTCACAAATGTAATGCTGTATAGAGCTGAATAAAACCAGCACAGACTGATACACAGTCGTATTCTTGTCACAGTGATTCTCCTGTGATAATGCAGAGGGTAACATATAGCCACATAGCGGTCAACAGATATCAGTACGACATTTATAACTGAGGCAGAGACTATCAGACTGACAATATACGTGTAAAGTAAACACATGATTTCACCAAGAAGCCAGCAAGACATCAATCTGGAGCCTGCACCTGGAAAGAACACAAGACCCACCAAGAAATCTGATATGGCCAGAGACAGAAGCAGGAAGTTGGTGGTTTTGTGAAGCTGCCTGGAAAAGAAAAGCGAATAATAATAATAAATTAAGTTTTTAGGTGCAGTCTAGAATTTGAGATAAAATTACTGCTAACATTTCCTTCTGATAACATTAAGCATTGCAGAAATAGTGAAAGTGTTTCACCATAAGTTTTCCTTGCCTGAAATGGGAAACTGAAATGATAACAAGCAGATTTAGAGCGACAGTAACCACACAGCTGAAGGAGACCAGAAGTTGTAGAAATACGGCGGTGAGCCATTGAACTGTTGGTTTTCTACAGGAGGTGTTGAGTTGTGGAAAGCAAAGTTCTTCATCATGAACCTCCATCATCAGAGACCATGAAAGATCAGAGCTGAGACAGATCTGTGACTGTAACTCCTCTGATTGTCACTTTATTTCTTTCTGGTAAACAGTTCACAACAACAGCTCCTCCCTACCTACCTCATCCATAGCAACGTCCACTTGGCAATGTCACGTGCTAAAGTATGTTTGCTGTTTTTCACTGGCTGCTCTTGATATTCAGTTTGATCTATTTTACTGCATGGCTTCCCCCAGAAAACTTGCTAAGTCTGGTGGGTATGGAAAGTTTTCAGACCCCTTTCAATTTTTCACTTTTTGTTTCATTGCAGCCATTTGCTAAAATCCAAAAAGTTCATACTGTTTGTCATGAATGAATACAAATAGTAATAGTTAATTCAGGCCCTCTGATGAGATGAAGATTTAACTTTTTGGTATTAATCCTAAGCGGTATGCATGCAGAACACCAGGCACTGCTCATCACTTGTGCAATACAACCCCAACAGTGAAATATAGTGGTGGCAGCATCATGCTGTGGGGGTGCAGGTACAGGATGACTGATAGCAATTGAAGATAAGATAAATGTGTATCCTGGAAGAAAACCTCTTCCAGAGATCTCAGATTTGGTCAAAGGTTCAATTTCCAACAAGACAATGAGTTGAAGTACACAGCTAAAATAACAAAGGAGTGGCTTCGGAACAACTTGGAAACCATTCTTGATTGGCCCGGCCAAAGCCCTGACCTAAACCCAATTGAGCAGCTCTAGAGAGACCTGAAAATGGCTCCACCAATCTGATGAAACTGGAGAGGATCTGAAGGAAGAATGGCAGAGGATCCCAAAATGCAGGTGTGAAAAACTTGTTGCATAATTTTCAAGAAGACTCAAAAGCTCAAAGGGTGCTTGTTCTCAATATTTTACTTTCACTGTTACTGGTGTGTACAAGAAACAGAAGAATACCTTTATTAGTACTAAAGACGGGAAGGTGACATTTCAGTACACTTTATCCACAAAACACACAAAAAAAACAACATAACACATGGGTAGACAGGTGCCTGTTCCAATACCATTTCATTAGATGCAAAAATGAACACTAGGAAAGTGAAGGAAAAAATAACAATATCTCACACTATTAACAAAATTTTAAAAAAATGTAAATGCCAAAGTGAACAACGCAGAAAGTTGGTGCAGCCAATCCAACCTAGATTTCCGTCCCGGGTTGTACCAGTTGAAAATGCTTGTTGTTCAATGGAACATTTTTGTGCTCCTCTCCAAGGCCTACCACCTTATGGAGGGGTTTGAGTATCTAGGTGATCCTAGGAGCTATGCTGTCTGGGGCTTCATGCCCCTAGTAGGGTCATGAAGCCTCACCCATGGCAGCAGACAGAGGAACCATTATGACAAGCAAAATCATTGGAAACAGTGTTCCCTCACCCGGATGCAGGTCACCGGGATCCCACTCTGGAACCAGGCCTGAAGGTGGGGCATGTTGACTGTTGTTTGTGCTTACGCACCAAGCAACAGTTCAGATTGCCCACCCTCTCTGGAGACCTTGGAGGGGGCATTGGAGAGTGACCCTCCTGGAGACTCCCTTGTTCTGCTGGGGGCTTCAAAGCTCACATGGGCAATGAGAGTGAGACCTTGAGAGTTGTGGTTGGGAGGAACGGCCCCCGGATCTTAGCTCAAGTGATGATCTGTGGCTGGACTTCTGTGCTCGTCATGGATTGTCCATAGCGAACACCAGAGTGTCCATATGTGCACTTGGCACCAGGATGCTTCTCCCGTGAGACAGAGCTTGATCTCCTGGATCATGAGTGGACCATGTTCTGCACATCCATTGTTGAGGCAGCGTATCGGAGCTGTGGCTGCAAGGTTGTCTGTGCCTGTTGTGGCGGCAACCCTCAAAACCGTTGGTGGACACCTTCGGTGAGGGATGCTGTCAGGCTGAAGAAGGAGTTCTATCGGGTCTTCTTGGCTTGTAGGACCCCAGAAGCAGCTGATGGGTACCAGCAGTCCAAGCGCCATGTGGCTCGAGTGGTTGTTGGGCAAAAACTCAGGCGTGAGAAGAGTTCAGAGAGGCCATGGAGAAAGACTTCAGCACGGCTTCAAAGTGATTCTGACCACTGTCCGGCATCTCAAGATAGTGGACCAATGGATTGTCCCAAGTCGAGGTCAGAACCTATTTCTCTAGTTGTGAGAGGTTGAGCAGCTAAAGTCTTTCCTCTGGCTACACCCCCAAATATGCTGTGCAGTTGTAAAGATCAGTAGATAGTCTATATATTGAATACTGAACATGCCATCAGATGTGTTATTGATATTCATCCCATGTCTATTGCAATATATATTGTTGCAAAATCTCCACTAAAACATCTCAGTTTTCTCAGCAGGTAGAGATGTTGTGCTTTTTTATAGGTGCAGTCTGTGTGTCTCTTAAAATCCAAGTGTGTGTCCACTTCAGTTCCCAGATACTTAAAAGACTCCACTGCGGGCCCTGGCTCTTGTGATTCAAGTAAAAACAAAGTTTCATAGCACGACCCGTCACTAGGTGGGATTGCAAAGGTTAAACCAGCCAATCACGTGTGACTGTCAAGAATTAAGTATGCAGAGCCCTGGGACACACAAAATATTGAAATAAGAGTTGATGTTTTGACAGCGTCTTGTCTGTGTTCTCGACTTATAGATAAGAAAGTCTCTAATTTACAGTAAAATACAGAAGAAATATAGTTAATATGATCTTTTTTCACTTGAGTCTCCTTTCGTTTTCCAGTTAGTCTTGAATTTTACATTTCAACTTGTTAAAAGCTGACAGTTTTTATTTTTTACCATAACTAAACTTTTTTTTATAGTGTATGATGGTAAGGTTAAACTTAACCTTTCAGTTCTTGGCAAATAAATTGGTAGTTTTTTGATTACCGATACTGATTTCTGAGATTCTGGATGGCAGACTTCTGAGTTATAAAGTCAACATTAACATATTCACCCTCTTCTCTCAAATGTTCTTATTTTGGTCATAAGATATGCACTTCTGGTGATGTAATCCCCATCATTAATCCCAGTCAGAAAACCTCATACCATAACGTAAATAAGTTTTAAATGTAAATGTGCACAAACTATAGTTTGTATAAATCAGGGACAAATTTCCTGATTATTTTTCAGCTTTTAACAAGTTGAAAATGAACTGTAAAATTGAAGATTAACCGAAAAACAAAAGGAGACTCCAGTGAAAAACAACATTGGTTGCTAAGTGTGAGTTGAGATGTGTGAAGTGGGCAGGGAGAGTTGTTGTGTATGTGGCGCCATAGAGATAAAAAAGGATGCAGAAAGGAGTTGTGATCAGAGAGCCGCCACAGTCGTTAATCGTTTAGGGTCTTTGATGATGGAGATATACAACGTAGAAGAACTCTGCTTTCCACAGTTCTACAACACTTCGTGCAGGAAGCCAAAAATGTCAAGGAACCCGCTTCTGTTTCTGCTCTTTTTCATCAGTGTGCTCACTGTGACACTCAATCTGCTTGTTATCATTTCAGTCTCCCACTTCAGGCAAGGAAAAGCTCACTGTCATTGAAAACCTTCACCACCATACGATTGTATTTGAAACATTTTGCATGTCATACAAAACTGTCAAACTGTTGTCTTGTTGTAATTATGCTTGTTCATTTAAAAACCCACTCCCAGTTTTTTCCTGTTGAATTATTCTGTTTTCTTTTCCCCAGGCAGCTTCACAAAACCACCAACTTCCTGCTCCTGTCTCTGGCCATATCAGATTCCTTGGTGGGCTTTGTTCTGTGTCCAGGTGAAGCTGTCAGACTAACATCTTGCTGGCTTCTTGGTGATGTCATGTGTTTACTGTACATACATATTGTCAGTATGATTTCCTGTGCCTCAGTTGGAAATGTTGTACTGATATCTGTTGACCGCTATGTGGCCATATGTTACCCTCTGCATTATCACAGGAGAATCACTGTGACAAGAACACAACTCTGTGTCAGTCTGTGCTGGATTTATTCAGCATTATACTGTATTACGTTTGTGAAGGATGGCTTAAGTGCAAAACAGGCTTCTTGTCATGGAGAGTGTTTGCTTTTCATTGATTTCGGTGCCGCAGTTTTAGATGTTATTTTAAGCTTTACGGCTCCAGTTACGGTCATCATAGTTCTCTACACCAGAGTGTTTGCAGTGGCTGTTTTTCAGGCCCGAGCCATCCGCTCCTCTGTTACAGCTGTGTCTCTGCAGCGTTCAGCAAAAGTACAGAGATCTGAGCTGAAAGCAGCCAGGACTCTTGGTATTTTAGTCTTTGTGTTTCTGATATGTTTCTGTCCATTTTACTGTGCTGCTCTAGGAGGTGATGTATCATTTAACACGTCTATTGCTGTCCTGTGTCTTTTCTGCATTAGCTCTTGTCTTAACCCTTTAATCTATGCCATGTTTTATCCCTGGTTTAGAAAAGCGATTAAACACATTGTGACACTGAAGATATTCCAGCCTGGCTCCAGTAAGGCTAATATACTGTAGACAAATATAAAACTTTGAGGAAGTGACTAAAACCTTTTTCACTTTTTTACACAACCTCTAAACTCTTTGTTAACAAATTAAGCGCAATTTTCTACATGAATGAGTTTAAGCCCAGCTCAAATGACAGAAACAAAACACCTGCAGACCCTGTTAATGCATGGAAACTTTGCAACTCCAAATAAAGCAATTGTCATTCACCCTTGCGTAAGTTATTTTCTGTAGGTTAACACATCTACTTCATCTGCTCTAAACATGGGAAATACTTGTTCACTTTTCATTGTTTGTAATGCTGATCTTATATAAATGTTACTAAAATAGAATTGCACCATATTTGTATTTTTAACATTTGTTCTCTTATGTGAAAATAAAAACTAAGCCCGTGCTTCAAACTTACAGTGTTTGTTACTTTTCTTCATCCACTCACAGCCCTAATGTGAGCTGATTATTAAAATGACAATATTTAACACATCAACAGTTTGTGTCAAGACATGACATTAGATATTAGTAACAAGACGTTCAGCTTAGACACGGTTTCAAGAAATGAAACATGTTGTACATAATTAGAGATGGTATTAACTTCTCATATTTACTCAGTTACATTTACCTGAGTAACTTTATGGATGAAATTTAGTTTATGAGTAGTTTTACTCCACTGCACTTTTTACTTTCTCTCGAGTTATATTAATGTATAGCATCGCTACTCCTATTTGATCAGTGATTCAAACACTGAATCATTGAAAAAAAATTCTTTAAAAATATATTTTATTTTAATCTTTTTTTAAAGCGATTTTAAGAAAACAGCACTAGCTGTCTTTAATGAACAGTAAGTTCAATAAAGAACTTACTGTTCTTTATTGAAAGAACAGTAAGTTCTTGGTGTTTCTCTTTGGTGAAGAGAAACACCAAAGAAGAAATTGAACCATTTTATTTCTTTTTCAGTTGTTTTTGCCCCTTTGGGATTGAGAGAGGGGGAAGAGCAAAAGGCCTGAGCCCCGTTATCAAACCCAGGACAACCCGGTTGAGGAATAAAGCCATTGTACATTGTACACACATTCAATCAGCCGAGCCAACCAGTGTCCCAGTTACTCAGTTCTTAAGTATTTTAGAGTAGATTAGATTTATTGTCATTACACGGTCATTTTTCAGCAGAACAACAAGATTAAGCAGAGCAGCTGCTGGTCTCCTTATAGCACAACACTAACAAGCCGGTTGGTTCTGCAGTGTGACAGAACCAACTCAATAGTGGTGTGACAGCTACACACCTACAGCTGTTGTTTCACATGTTCTGTTTTTTTCTTTATGAGTCAAAGTTATTACAAGTGTTATTGGGTCTTGTTCACCTCTGATGTTTTTTTTCTGATATGGTTAAGTCTTCTGAAATGTTAACAGCAAATAACTTGAAGGTCTGAACCGTTTCCTCACAGGCTCCATCCATGCAGAGAAGAGATGGTTCAGGTCTGTTCTTCCAGACGTTTATCACCATCTGGTTGTTTTTGTTGTGTTTAACTGTAGGTTGTTTCTTCCACACCATTGAGCCAGTTTCTGAATTTCATCCCTGTGGAAGGACTCATCTCCTCCTGTACCAAGTCCAATGACAGTGGAGCCATCAGCCAATTTTATGATGGTGTTGAAGGAGTGAGTAGGTATGCTGCATAATGTGCACACTGAACCTGTGGTGAACCTGTTCTAAGCTTATAGTGTGGAGGAGCAGAGGGGCCCAAGTCTGGTGGTTTAAGGACGATCAGTGAGGGAGTTTCTGATCAATTCAAAGGTGGATAGAGGTATGTTTGAAGACTACATTTTGTCAACAAGAATCAGTGGAGTTATTGTGTTTAAAGTGGAGGAGTAGTCCAGAAAGAGCATTCGTTCATAATTCCCCGTGTTGTTCTAGGCGAGTCAGTGCTACATGGAGGGAAAAGGTGATGGCATCATTGGATGATTTATCCATCTCTGGTTGATTTTGCCTGTTGAGACGATGGTTGCTGACTTAAGACAGGGACGGACAGTTCATTGTGCCAGAGAAACATTGAGAACCTCTGCCAGCCGGTAAGCACAAGCTTTCAGTACCATCCTTTCGGCGCAGGTGATTTCTTTGTCTGTGCTTTCTCGAGTACCCAACGTGTTTGGTGTTCCTGAAGGGTAGGGGCTGGAGGACTGTGACAGTGGCAGAGCTGTAGGGGTTTGTGACCATCCCACCTCTAATCTTAAAAAAAAAGACAGCTATTGAGTTCATCCACCAGTAGGGGATCAGTGTAAACAACCTCGGTTCCTCATAGTTTTAGTCAGATGTAGACCAATTGTAAGTTATTTTGAGCATTCATAGTAGAGTGTGATATTACTATAGAATATTATTTAATGTTTTATTTGTTGCATATTTCTGGTGTTGCTGTGTGAAGAATACATGTTTTGATGTAAAGAAATCTGAATTAGTTTAAACTAACATGCTCCGAATATCCCAAGACAAAAAAACTGGTTTCTCAACATTTACATTTCATACTGAACTGTGATATCATTGCATAATTCATCAGTTAATGTCAGTGCTGGACTTGTACTTTCCTCTATTATTTAAAAAACTTGAGCCTAATCAGGAAGGTACTCATAAACAGTAACTGAGACTGAACTATTCAGTTATCATTTTCCTGATAATCAGTTGGTGCCCAAACTTGGTAACTTTGATTTATTTTGTTGATCATTTATTATTAGTAAAGACAATAAAAAATCAAGCTGTCCAAAACATAAGTGGATGAATACTTTTTATTGCATTGGTTTACAATAGATGTTATAAATAAATGCTCTCAGGACTTTAAAATATGGAAGAAGATTTTATTTACTTACACAGTTTAATAGTTGTCTACAGTATATTAGCCTTACTGGAGCCAGGCTGGAATATTTTCAGTGTCACAATGTGTTTAATCGCTTTTCTAAACCAGGGGTAAAACATGGCATAGATTAAAGGGTTAAACGAAGAGTTAATGCAGAAAAGACACAAAATGGCAGCAGACGTGTTAAATGATACATCACC
>CAEGAG010103711.1:0-12968 GCA_903067065.1 Brachyrhaphis terrabensis | reverse complement strand
GTTTTTGTAAGCGGTCAAATTGCAAAGTAAGATGTCTTTTAAGTAGTGTTTGATATGTATAACAACTGAAGGTAACAGTTGTGGTATAAAGTGGTGCTATATGCTTGGAAATTGCATGATATCGCCCCTTTAAGACGGTGAATTTGAGAATGTCTGTCCCGTGATGGTCTCTGTGTAATTGGAGGACACAGAAGTTACTTTAAAAAACTATTTACACCTTCACAGTTATTCTATAAAGTAAAAAATGTTTTCCCTTGATGGATCTGATTTTATGTTCAGAGGGGAAAAACAGTGTCTGAATCTTTCAGTCCAGACGATTTATCATCTACTATCTGTCTTCTTTTGATCCCACAGGAGAAATAACACAAACCAGTCATGAAAAACAACAGCAGTCCAAACACATTCACACTCCCACTCATTGCTCATTTCATTAACAGGTTCTTGTCAGGTCATGCATCTATTTGCAGCCGAATGCTTTTGATTCAGTCACAGCTGCAAAATACTTACCTTCTCTAGGCTAATCTAGATCACTCCGATAGTGCTACTACGCTGGTTTTCTATTGTGATTATTATTTTTTTTTACTTTTCACTGCTTCCAGTAACAGGTGGGTGTCCTTTCTTTCCCTGCTTGCTCTGCAGGGCTCAGCTGATTCCTACACAAGCCGACCGTCTGACTCAGATGTGTCCCTGGAGGAGGAGAAGGAGGGCGGCCGGCAGGAGAGGGAGCAGCAGGCCACTGTTCAGCTTGAGAGGGCAAAGGTCAGTTTCAATGGGGATTTTTCACAAGGCAATCGAGTTTTATATGAAACTCCTGCAGATCTGGTAGATCCTTACAAATTTGATCCTGTTTAGACTTTTACAGTTTTAGAAGAAGAGAAGTAGAGTGTGTCCACTCTATGCCTTTAGTTTGTATGAAATTCTAATTTAAAATGTTTTGGATGAATTGAATGATTTCAGGATTCAGTCCAATTTTAATTGAATAAAAAAAAATCAATGTGTTCCTGCCAAATCAGTTTCAGTCATACTAACCCAAACAAGTCTAAACAACAGCAGTTATTACAAATTGTGATTTATTTCTGTGTTAAATGAGCTTCCTGGCTTTGGAATGAGAACAAAATTGGACGATAATGAACTTTTATTTCCTTTCACGTCACAGAGTAAAGCAGTGGCATTTGCCGTGAGGACCAATGTCAGCTACTGCGGAGCGCTGGAAGAGGACGTTCCTGTCCCAGGGACCACCGTCTCTTTTGACGCCAAGGACTTCCTCCACATCAAAGAGGTTCACGACACATGCAGTTTGTTATCGCTTCACCTGCGGACCACTGAATTTGTTCCAAACTGCAACGTTTTCAACCAAACAGTACTTTCATAATTGTTTGGTTATGGGTTTTGTGCGAGGCTTTTATTACTAAAACTAAAGCTACTGTATTCGACACCTATAAAATAAGGATATGGATATTTGAACACATGCATTTTTCTTCTTCGCACACAAATAGTCCTCCACCCACCGTAGTTCGCCCAACTATAAAAAAAGATGGAACTGAAATCCAAATTTCAGTGTCTTGCAGGGGTATTCATATCCAGTTAACTGCATTTTATCTGGATTTCATGTAATATACTAACAAAAAAATGCACAATTGTCAAATGTGAGGATTTATTAAAGAATATTAGAGACAAACAGCATTGGGAAGACGAAGAAACAGAAAGCTCATGGACAAAGCTGTGGAGGCGTCTAAAGCAGTCGGATCATAAAACAACGAAAGGCTTAAAACACTGAAAAAGATAAAAAGTTACAATCATACAGAGGGAATTTGTCAATGACATAGCTATCAGCTGGACATAAATATGATTGTATTTTCATTAAAATAATTTAATTTTGTTCACTTTTCCTCTCTTAGACCTTCAACACATAATGTTTATGAAGCTGAATGCTGAAAATCTAAAACGGACTCATTTGTTCACAATGATTTTTTTAAAAATGTAAATAAATGTGAATATCTCTTTCTCTTTCTTTTAATGAAAATTGAAACATAATCATAAAAGTTTGGTTTTCTAGCTTATTTTTCCCTTTTTGTTTCGCAGAAATACAACAACGACTGGTGGATCGGCCGCCTGGTGAAGGAAGGCTGCGACATCGGCTTCATTCCCAGCCCGCTGAAGCTGGAAAACATCCGGCTGCAGAGGGAGCAGAAGAGAGGACGCTTCCACAGGTGAGCATCAGATGAGTGGAGAGATCAGGAGTGGTAGCAGATAACCTAAAGGTCGACAGATAGCAATTACTGCAGCAGATGATTGAGCATTTCGGCACAAAGAACCTGTTTTGGCACAGATTATTATTATTATTTATTATCTAGAGCTTGCTGTTTTGAAAAAATATATATATATTAACTACTCCAAATTTTAAGATGTTTGCCATGTTCATTAAAGAAAGTTTATTTGCCACTATTTATCACAGATTAATACTTCTGGTGTCAGATCATACATAATTTGACCTATAAAAATCATATGTACTGATAATCTTTTGACTTTTCAAGACGGTTATTACATTAAAATTAACTTTTGCACTAAAATCACCAATTAGACGAATTTGTTTGTTGTCAGATTTTAGCTTACATACTTTGAATGATAAAAGTCATGTATATTATCTTTTGTGTTTCCTATTACTGGTTTACATTTTTCAAAATGGCCACCATGGTTGTAATAGAGAGTATATGTTTTTACTAAAAGCGCTAAAAGCTAGCTAATGCACGTGGTGAGCATAGCTAACCAAAAAGTTAGGTTCACTAACCACTAGTCTGCTAAGCTAAAATCTTAGCTCAGCTAACACTAAACTGCTAAGCACATTAAAAAAATGTTAGCTGAAGCTAATGCTAACCATTAGGACGACCAAGTCATGAAAATGGGAAATGGGTGACATTTTATGTCAATAATCGGTTCCAAAGGCTCAAAAACGACAGCCATCTTGAAGAATATGGCCGTCATCCTGAAATTTGAGTGGCTAACGGAAATTATGGAAAACATACGAACATTTTTCTGCTCGTTTCCCTCACTTGAAAGGTTTTCACAGTAATATGCTGCACCACCAGGGCTACGGAGAGTTTGAAGGAAGGGGAGGGTGTTGTGGGTTTGTGTTTAGGAGAGAAACACTTCAGGGACGAGCTGCCAGGCTGGCAGTGAAACCGACACATAAGCAAGTAGTCGGCTGGCCGACTGCCAGGCTGTGCCGTGTGGTCCAGCCTCGCCGAGGTGTTCCTGGACTTCAGCCATCGCAGAATTTTCCATCAGATGGGACTGTTGGGTTTTCACCAACAAGATGATTAGTGATGCTGAGACGACGCTGACAGATAAAAGACCTGGCAGCTCAGACCGTTTTGCTTTTGTGAGTCTTTTGTTGCAAAAAATAGAGTTCGTTATGCTTAATGAACTCCCCCAGTGTTCAGCCAGGATTGTTGACTCACACAGTGATTAATCTAATCTGTATTTTTATTTACTTATGTCTATTATTTATTTACCAGTCTTTACAATAACGTCTCACATTGAACACTTTCATTTTGCCTGTTTTTTTTTTTTCAGTGTCTATGTTGAATTGAATGTGGTTACATTATTAAGTTGAGATTTCTTTGTATGATTTAAATGCACCCTAATTGCATTTTGTTAACAGATGCAACACAGAACTTCAGATTTATCTGATTCTTTGCTCATCCTCTTTACTTTCATCACTGCAGCAGCAAATCCAGTGCAAATTCCTCCTCCAGTCTGGGAGAAATGGTGTCAGGCACGTTCAAACCAAACCCAAACTCAGCAGGTGACTCCCATACGTACTCTATAGATTTTGAGAAAAAAAAAGATAATTATCTTTTCAAAACTGAATTGCCTCGGTATTGCTTTGATTGTGTTCCTATTTTTCTTATGTGTCTACCATGGAGCAATTTTTGCAGTGCACTTAATTGCGTTTTCTTTTACTACTTTTAATTTCAGGAAAGCAAAAACAAAAAGTGGTAAGTGTGATTGATTTCCTAAACATTTCTATTATATAAACAACAAAATATTGATTTAATTCCATCTACCAGCCTGCAGTGTGCTTGTTACCTTCTTAATCATAACCTTATGATTAATAACTGGAAGGTCAGGTTGCCAGACTAAATGGCCATTAACACACACTCTCTTATTTAAGGGCAGCACATATTCTCCAGTTGCATGTTTCTGGACTATAGGAGAAAACCAAAGCAACTAGAGAAAACACAGAGGAAACACGCAAACACTCCACTGAAATTGTGTTTTTTTAAGAGTATGTGAAAAGTGAACTTGTGCTCTAATTGGATTCTAATTAAAATACAAAAACATAGTGGTGCATAACTGTAAAGAATGGGGGGGGAGATAATACACAGTTTTAATTCTAAAAGAAAAATGCACATTGCAAATGTATCCAGCCCAACTGAGTTAATAATTTGTAGAAGCATCGTTCACTGCTCTATGATATAATTATATATATATATATAATGATATATATTATTATATTATCACTGTTGCATTATGGCTCTATTCAAGGTTTTCATATCTGGAGACTGACGACTTTGCAAATTCTTTTTCACAAAATTCAGTCAGACTGGAGGGGTAACTCCTACATATTTATAATATTTAATGTAATTATTTAATATTTAGTTTTAAATTAAACTTTAAGATCTGGAGGTTGACTGAGCCATGAATATGTCTAAGAAAAATGCTTTTGAGCTGGCTGACTTTTACGAGGCTTTATGCTGAAAATGAATCAACTTCAATATTCCTCCCAGTTGTTTGGTTTCAGTGGAGCGCTGTAAAATAACCACTTGCTCCTAAACATATTGGAGGGCTATAGAGTGAGTTGGAAAGCTTGAGTGACACTGATGCGATGTGACTGTAGCTGTGTGTGCCGTCACCTCTCCAGGCTGAACACGTCCCCCCGTACGACGTGGTTCCGTCCATGAGGCCGGTGGTCCTGGTAGGTCCGTCCCTGAAAGGCTACGAGGCAAGTCTCAATCTCTTTCTTTTTTTTTCTTTTTATTTTGACACGGATTGTCTTCATAAACTGGAGTTCTTCTATTTCTCAACCAGTTTTTCTCTCTAATTGTGTAAATCTGCGCCGCTGTGCGCAATGTGCCTTCCCCTCGAAGATGACTTTTTGTTCGTTGGCTCTCACAAACACATTAAAAATCAAATCTCCTCTCTTATTATCGGTTGGAAATGCAAACCCAGAAAGGTGACGGGGAGCGCTGAAGTCAGTTGTCATGGAATCACGCTCCTCGCCTCCCCGTCCCGGCGTTGCCTTGGCAACAACCTTCTGGGTAAACCGCATCAGTCTGAAAAAGTGGAGCACGGATCGAAATTAGAAGCACAGAATAATGTGAACCGCGCTTTGAAATGAAGTGTGTGGGACGGCGATAAAGAAACAAAAAACATAAAAAATCCTAAATCTTTTTCACGCCAGCCGTCTGTTGCTTTTGGTTTTGTTTTCCTAAAGTAAAGACAAAATGTGGATTTGTTGCCAGAGTTATTGTTTTTGCTGGTTGAGTAGGTGATGATGAAAAGGAGATTTGTGTGTCGTGTCAGCCTCCGATTAAAATGATACAGTTGACCTTCTGTGGCTGTAAACTCTCCTCTGGGGATATAAAAGCAGCACGATCACAAGCAATCTATTAAAAGTAAAGATGTGCACCTACACTGTCAGTCACCACACTTGCAAGTGCTCCATGCTCCATCACAAACAACATTAAGACGCAATTAAATCAAGCTTATTTGACTTATTCAAATTAAAGAGTTGGCAAAGTTGCCTGCTTTGATTCACGTATTAATGTTTAGGGGTAATTCTCTGTCAGAATAGGTAAAAAAAATGTATCTTTATTTCACTATTTATCTGAGTTGCCTTTTATTTTTTCTTTAAACCTGATGCCTCTATGTCACACAGTTTCTTTTATGACAAACATTAAAGAAAGTAAGGAAATTTGTGTAAACTCATTTAATCAACCAAACAAAATGTTCCTACTTTTTCTCGAAAAGTATGTTTTATGTGTAAGTGTGAACATAGCTAGCTAGCTTTTGCTAGCTGTGTTGCAACCAATTTGCTAATCATAAATGAATAAACTGAGGTTCTAGGGTGAACTAAAGTCATTAACACAACCTACTAACACCACTGCTTTATCATCTTATTGGCGGTTGGCTCTGATTAGGCTGCATGGTTCAAAATGGCGGACTCTGAAGAGACCGTTTCTTCTCTAACCCCACAAACTGGGTCACAATATTCAACAAGTTGTTTCAATCCATTCTACAAAACCTCAGTTCCAATAGCACAACCAAGCTGTTTAAACGTAAATAAAAATATGTTTAATACTCAATGGACTAGTCTCATTCTTAAGTACATTGCCTTTATCCTAAGCAATATGGAAACACTTAGCCGTCTACCACTATCATTTAAACTCTAAATGAAGCGTTAGCATTTGGAAGAACGTTCCACCAATAGAGCTTCTCTGTGGTTCTTTTTCTTCCATTTGATTGTTGATTACTTGTCTGTCCTTGAGTTTGAGTTTTTAATCCACTTGTATCCGTCAGGAACTTAAATTAAAAGTTGCAGTGTTACTGCTCCAGTTACTCACCTATGCAGTGGCCTTGCTGACAATTCACTGCAGCTCATAATCACGTTCTTCAAAACGCTTTCCATATCGGAGGCTCCGGCTCAGTGGAGTGTGTAATGCAAAGATCTGGTTCACTGGAAAGCACACTACAAGGAGTAATAGGATCCTTCTGTCTATTTTCTGCTGCATTTTAACATATACATGTGTGGTAGGATGAATATTTTGAGCTTTTATAGATATAATTGTGTAACGATCTCTTGCCTAACGACAGCTCTATGTCGTTCGCATGTTGTCTGCTGCATTTTTTGTCCCTTCTAAAATATTTCAGATGATTTCATACATTGCAATCAGACAAACATGACCAGAGTAAATACAGAAAGCAAATTATGCTTTGGGGGGGTAAAGGTCTATCTAAAACAACCAGACCCTTTTTTAGAGTTAGCTATATCTCTCCGTTAATTTTTTACATCACTGTGAGGAAATTTTTGGCTCACTTTTGTTTTAATTCAGCCACATTGGAGGTTTTTTTAATCATAAACGGCCTTTTTGGGTTAAGTCATGCTCGTTTGGCATAAGTATATGCTATGACTAGGCTAATCAAAAATATGTG
The DNA here is from genome assembly GCA_903067065.1 of Brachyrhaphis terrabensis. Taxonomy (NCBI): domain Eukaryota; kingdom Metazoa; phylum Chordata; class Actinopteri; order Cyprinodontiformes; family Poeciliidae; genus Brachyrhaphis; species Brachyrhaphis terrabensis. The sequence continues at coordinate 5,753 of CAEGAG010103711.1, read as the reverse complement.
TGTGTATTCATTTAGAGAGGGACTTCTGTGTCTGCTTTGGATTAACAAGGTCACCAAATGATCTGGCATTCTCTTTCCCAATTGTCTGGTAGAGAGTAGAGTTCATGACTTCTTCAGCTACATCAAGTCATCCTAGTACTAAAGTAACATGGCAACCCTGGACGTCTTACTACCACCAATGGGACATTCAATATATTTCTCTTTCGATTCATTGGTCGACAGAACATTTTATTTCAAGTCTTTGGATCGAAAGGGTGATTTTTTTTTTTTTTTGTCTTTTTGCAATTGTGAGACAGACCTTTTGGTTCTTTTTGGTCTTGAAGCTTTCTCTTAAAAGCCATTTTTGCGTTGTTTCTTTCTTATTACTGAATGATACCCACTGACTTACAGAAGACAAGTCAGGCTTGCACTGCTTTAGATCCTGTTCTGAGTACATTTCTAACATTGTGGGAGAGATGTAAACGTACTCTTTTCAAGGTTTGCGACTTTCTTCACTTGTGGACAGCGGCTCTCTCAGGAGTCCCAAAGGCTTAGAAACGGGCGATAGCGAATTTGGTTCTCAGCTGTTTCTTTTTTAGATAAAGGAATGAGATATTGCTGTTTGACGACGCCAGATAGCTTCGTGTCCTTAGAGGGTTAATGAAATCCTCATTTGAAAACGTATCTCTGGTGTGAAAGCTTGTGCGACAATCTAACATTTTAGCATGACAAAAAAAAGTCAGAACAGAAGAAACCTGTAAGGTCTGTCAGTACCAAACACCATGGCTGTTTTCTCTTTCAGTCTTTTCACTACTTCCTCTCCCGTCTCTCTGACTCATGGCTGTAGGTGACGGATATGATGCAGAAAGCGCTGTTTGACTTCCTGAAGCACAGGTTCGATGGAAGGTGAGCGGCCAGCGTCAACAAACTGTCCCTCGTTAGGTCGTCACCGGGCTGCCGGCGCTCACTCATGTTTTGCCTCGTTGCAGGATATCCATCACGAGGGTCACCGCTGATATATCGTTGGCCAAGAGGTCAGTACTTAACAACCCCAGTAAACGGGCCATCATTGAGAGGTCCAACACCCGATCCAGCCTCGGTAAAGCTACAGGAACTGTCTCACTCAATGATGTGCATGTCTCGTGTGTGTTTGAGCAGATTAAAGTCTGGTGTTTAGTCTCATACTGCTGCTTGTTCATAGTCGCCCTACTATATGTCTTTGTTTCCTTACAGCTGAGGTCCAGAGTGAAATAGAAAGGATCTTTGAGTTGGCCAGATCTCTACAGCTGGTGGTGTTGGACGCAGACACAATTAATCACCCAGCACAGCTCATCAAGACTTCATTAGCTCCCATTATTGTCCATGTTAAGGTGTCATCTCCTAAGGTGAGGCTGAAAGCAAAATATGTAAAAGTACCCTTCCTTGGAATTCATAGCTCTTCAACTTTTTCATATTTAAGTTAAAACCGGCAGATTTTATTTGGTATTTTGCGTGACAAACCAACACAAAGTAAAACAAAACAGAAACTACGACCAAACAGTTCTCTGATTTTTTTTTTTTTTTGAAAAATCTCCAAAGCATGATGCTGCCGCCGCCATGCTTCATTATGGGAATGGTGTTCAGAGTAATCTGTAGCCAGTTGGTTACATAGAGTTTTATTTAGGGGTAACCAGATAAAGGTAACTAAATTCAAATGCAGGCCACACTTTTGAAATCTTTATTTGTAGTTTTGTGTGAACATGGCTAGCTAGCTTTTGATATGTACATAGATCAAACTGATTGAAGTTTTTGGTTGGAATGTGACAAAATGTGGAAAAGTTCAAGAAGTGTTCATACTTTTGAAAGGCATAAAAATGACTGCAAAAAAACATTATTCTAACGACAAGCATGATTTTTTTATAGCTGTACATATTCCATATTTGAAGACATTTAATTGAGTTCTCTGCCTTTAAATGTGTTGACAGGTCTTGCAGCGTCTGATCAAATCTCGAGGGAAATCCCAAAGCAAACACTTGAACGTGCAGCTTGTTGCAGCAGAAAAACTATCCCAGTGTCCATCTGTGAGTAGACTTTAAGCACTCTCGAATACTGTTATTAATTTTCGCAACCACGAGTGACGAAATTTGCAAACTCCAGCAACTTTTCCCCGCTCTCCTTCCCCCTTCCATCTTCCCCCTCAACCCCAGGAGATGTTTGACATTATTTTGGACGAGAACCAGCTTGAAGATGCCTGCGAACACCTGGCAGAATACCTGGAGGCGTACTGGCGCGCTACCCACACTTCCCTTAGCTCGCCGCTCAACCCCCTGCTGGGACGCAATCTGGGCTCCACTGCTCTCTCCCCGTATCCGGCTGCCATCCAGGTGAACATAGAGTTGGGTTCTGTTTGCTTGTTTTCGTTCGTTAATGTTCAATTAATTTTCACCTTTCTTTGCGTGTAATTGAATATTTCACTGTTCCTCATAGTTTTGTAGTTATCTTTTTTTTTTTTTTTGCCTTTTTGACCAGTCGAAATATCAAACCATTCAAGCTTAACAATGAAACTCAGATCAAACACTTTATTATTCACCCGTGTCATTTAAAACTGTGCCTTTGAAAAAGTATTCACACACCTTAGTCTTTCTTACATCTTGCTACAAACACAAACTTCAGTGTTTTTGTTGGTGTTTTCTTTGAAAGTGCAACACAAAGTAGCGCATAATCGTGAAGTAAAAGGAACATGAAACCTGCTTTTTGTGTTTTTATTGTTTTCTAAGAAAAATCTGAGAAGTATGGAGTTCATTTAAATTAGTACTTTGTAGAATAACCTTTAACTTGAGTTAAAGCCACAGGTCTTTTGGGCTGCTGAATGTATCCAGTAGCTTTTGTACAAGACAATTATTTCTTGATCCTCGTGATGAAAACACAATGCGCATCACGCTTTGCAGATACAGTCAGGTCATTTTAATTTGCCTCAAAAATCGAAGTGAAATACACTGATGTTTGTCATTGCAAATAGACAAAATGTGGAAAAGGTTAAGAGGTGTGAATATCTTTGCAAGGTAGACGATTGGTTGTTAGCTCCACCTACCAGCCACTGCTCATATGATACTCATCATGACACAAAAGTTGCAGAAAGTTTCATGTTACTTCCCGCAACAGCAAACCAAGGAATCTGCTATGGACCGGAAATTTTCCCTTCTGTTACTTAAGTTTCTATTGCTACTTATAAAGTGTTTTTGAATTGATGTTTACAGTTCTGTACCAGACTGGCTGTCTGTTTTGATTTATTAGCCACACGTTTCAAATCATCACATCGGACACTTTATTTCTTTTTTTTCATTCAACCAAAAGTTATTGTTTTTCTTTTTTGTGCCCTGTGAGTCACAGGCCTTTGTTTTCACATTTAAGGAATGCGTGTTTGGCTTCAAGTCATCCGGGAACATTTTCCGGATGTCTTCATGTTAGATTGGAATTTGACTTACAACACTGGCAAATATCCAGCTGCTCCTACTAAGACCCGTTCTATTTTTAGTCTGTTCTGCTTTGCGTGTGCCTGTGATTTTATAAGTTAAACCATCTAGAAATTATTTTATTCGTTTTTGACGATTTTCTTTGGGATAAGATTGAAAGCTTTGTTTCATGCAACAGTCCTCTTTAGTCTTAGTTTTAATGCTTCACTATCTTCCTTCAAATGTCGTGGCTTTGTAAGGATCTGACTCACAGCATTGGAGTTAAATGGACACACAGCTGGGGATTTATTTTAGGGCAACCACTAAAACACACTGCTTCCTGGTGTGACATCTTGAGGAAAAAAAAACAATCATGAAGAGAATTCTGGCCCTCAATGAGCCTGGTTTCGACTTGATTACGATTTCAAGATGGTGCAACGCTCATCTATTCAAACAATCATACTGAAGACAAGCGGTGAAAATGTGAGGGCGTTATGGCGTTAAAGTACAATATATAGAAATGTTGAGTTAAGGCTTTGACACAAATGGGTCTTCAATTGGAGAGTCACCATGAAATTATTCAAAAAGTGACTTGATGACAATAAAGACAATTGGTCAAAACACAAGGAAAGTGAAGTTTATGGAAGAATACCCAAACGTGTGCCTTTTTAAAGGATATGTCTACCAAGCACTAAGCAAATATATCGTCACCTTCCTAAAATATTGACCTGTCATGTTTCAGCTTTATAGGTGATTTTGGAACATAATAATTAAAAAAAGGTCGCCACTTCTTTTTTCCCCCCAAAAGATAATTTGAGTAAAAAAAAAAAACTTTTTGCAAAAAATGACTTATTCCATCATTTTAGGAAGGTAAAGATATTCTTTGTCTCACTTGGTTATCCTGACTAACCTAAACCAGGACAGGTTTGGTCTGTGTTAACGTCAGATAGTGAGGAAAGTGGCTTTTGTATATTTTTATACATACATACAAACTGCACATTCATAATATTTCTCTCTCAAATAGGCCCAAAAGAATCGAAACAGCAACCACACGACTACCGACCATTCCCCCGTCGAGCGCCGCAATCTGATGCCCGCGGACGAGAACTATCACAACGAGCGGGCCCGGAAGAATCGCAACCGCCTGTCCTCGGGCTCGCAGCACAGCAGGGACCACTCTCCGCTGATGGAGGAGGACTACCAAGACCCCTACCAGGACTCTTACAAGCCTCATCGCAATCGCGGATCCCCCGGAGGCTACAGCCAGGACTCTGCCAGGCACAGACTGTGAGCCGATACTCGTCTGCGCCGAACACAATCGCTGAGGCGTCGTGATGAATCTACTTCAGTCATGTGAACTGGAACTATCTCTTATATATGTGTAGAACCTCATATCCCCTTTTGACTTTGGTTGTCGTTGCCAAATGGACATTTATAACCTAATATAAAAAAAACAACTGCCTTTGCTATGACGTGAATATGAGGGTGGACATGTAGCACAAGAACTATGTTTTAAACGAAGGATGGAAGTTTAGCTTGTTTTAATGTGACACACAAGTAGCTTGTAAGTTAAATCAACTAGCAAGTGAAAGTGTGGGGTCTTCTACACTTTCCCTGCCACCTCAGCTGTCCCTGTAGCATGTAGATGGGGGGCTGCGAAGCCGGTGCCAGACAGTATCCCGCTGCGACTCAGTATCTGAAAACATGAGGGAAGCAAAAATATGCCATTAATAAAACGTTTGTGTGCTGCCGTCCTCGACATGAGCGAGCTTGTTCCAAAATTCTTGACTTTTGCTCTTTGTTTACAACATTTTTTTCCTCTTCGAAGTTCATCCAGTAGCTTCCCGAACCCCCTTCTTTGCTTTCCCTGAACTCCCGCTTTTGTTCAATCTGTCGTATGCAAAGTCGCACAAATACAGAGATGTTTAAAGGTCACTAAGACCCGGAAGTGTAGCGTTTTGTTATCTTACCCGTCTGAATATTTTTGGGTGTATTATTTGATATACAGTGCCTTTCAAGAGTATTCACAGCTGAAGTTTCAATTAGGATGAAACATGGCGGTATATACCTGTGGTGATACAGTATTGGGGGAAATTAAAGAACTATTGGAGTATGCAGAAGGTATGCTGGGTGTCTAGTGTTAAAATGGTCCTGTCAAAGTTTACGCCTAAATCCAGCTGAGCTTCAATAGGCAAAAATGTCAGGCTCCTGATCTGGTACATTCACCTTAAAAATTTTAAGCTGCAATCAAAACAAAATAAACGCATGTATCATTCTCCTTTCATTTCAAATGATCTGGTACTTTATGCTGGGTTACCACATGTGATACATTAAAGAGTGAGG
>CAEGAG010103638.1:0-10504 GCA_903067065.1 Brachyrhaphis terrabensis | reverse complement strand
TGTCGGGTCGTAACCTCAGAAACGTGACCAGAGTCAGGATTAAAGCAGACCTGGACTGTGACCCAAAGGAGTGAGTCTGTCTGTGCTATGCTGTGTAACGTATCATTTTTAATAAATTCTTTCATTTTTAACTGTACTTCGAGTTGAAATATTTTTAGTTAATTTTGTGGTTTTTGACATTTTCTGTTTTCTCCCTGTGTTCTCTGATCAGGTCTCCTGTGTGGAACAACAATGGTCTCAGTCTGTTGTTCCACATTCCCGAAGTCAAAACTACAGGTGTAGTTAAAGTGTGTGTCCTACTCCGAGATGAAAGTTGCCACGGCGACGCAGAAGTCGTCTATCAATCATCACCAGTCTGCACCAACATCGTACCAAGCAGCAGCTGGAGGAGGTATTTAAACTTTTTATGTGCAGCATTTACAGCAGCTGTAGAGCATCAGTGATACTGTGAAATATGATATTCCAACATTTATAGTCATATTTGACAAATTAGATTATTATTAAAAAGTTTTTTTGTTTCAATAACTTGTGAAATTGAAGATGAAATTTGGATTTGGTTTTTAAAATAAAATCATTTTAATTAAAATCAGCCTTCTAAATGTGTACTTTCAAGTGTCTGACATGTAAAGCTGTGTGTATCTATTTGTAAGAAATTTATTTGAATTGATTTTGATGGCATTTGTTCATGGGATGTGTGTACTAATAAAAACTTAGACTGAGTTGATCATATTTGAAGCTAATCAACAAACGTTTTTCTATCTGATGTATTTTTCTCGGACTGCTGCTCTGTGGCCGGCAGTGGAAACAGGAAAGTCACTCTAGTTGGAACAAATCTGCATCTGGTGGAGGGGATCGCATACAGCCACACCGCACAGGAAGTCACGTTTATCACAAACAGCAGCTATCAGGTACTTTTGCACGGTTAATCTGATTGTTCCCACACATTTAACTACATAATCTTCACAAAATACTACTGTATTTTACTGTGGCCTGGCAAAAGTGAAATTAAAACTGATACAGCTTCGTTATTTCAGCATCAGATTCATATCTTGTGATTAGAGTGAGTACAGAGTCATGCTCAAGAAACCTGATTGATGTTATTGAAACTTTGTGACATGGTACATGATCATCCTGAGAGTCACTGGATGACTGTGGTCAACAGTCAAGGGGGCTACAGGGTATAAGTTGTCCAAAGTGTGGCAGGTAGATATCTGTGATTACATCACCACCACCAGCCTGAACCATCGATACAGGAGAAGAGACATTTCTGTTTTTATGTTGTTCACATCAAATTCCGACCCTGGTATCTGAATGTCACAGCTTAAATTAAGCAATATCAGACCTGGCAACATGTTTCCAGCCAGTTATTGATTCTTCAGTTATCAATTGTTAGCTGACAGGAGTGGCACCTGGTGTCGTCTTCTGCTGCTGTAGTTTGGCCAACTTCTTCTCACTGGAGATTTGATTTATACAGAAGCGTCTGAAAAAAGATAAAGAAGAAAACATGTCATTTCTGATTGCTCTGAACTCAAACAAGTCAGATTCATCTACAAGCTTTAATGCTAAGTTGCTAATGTTCTATTTGGGTCTGTGAGGGTGTCCCAAATTCCTTTCAGACTCTCGTCTATGAAACACCAGCAGCCGAGAATGATGGGCGCTCCAGCAGCGCCGTGTTTCTGAAAGTAGCCAATCAAAGCTTAGCGTGCCATAAAAAGATGACCTACTATCCAGATCCAGAGTTTACCAGCTTCACAGCTATGAGCACGGGACAGAAGAGCCGCATCTTTATCCAAGTAAGGATTTTTTTTTCTTTTTTAAATCCAGCGTAAATGACCACCTGACATAATGTCACAAAAGGTGATACTCTTGTCTGTGTTCTTTCAGAAAAAGGCAGACAACCTGGAGATGGCGCTAACAGAGCTGTCAATTTGGGGCATTAAGGATGAAAAGCAATATCCCTGCATCGTAAAATCCAAAGAAAACAGCGACAAAATGGAGACTATCCTCTGCGAGGTTCAAGTTTCACAAAATGATGACTTCACACACATAAAGGTAAATGTAAATTCATGCTTCACCAAATTGGACATAACAGTAAAATGTGTGGGTTTGCTTATAATATATGGAATAAATGTGTTGTAGGACTGTATATTGTTCGATCCAACAGTATAAATGTTTATATCCAACCCATGTTTATATCCAGTGGCTCCATTGTTGATCAGAATGGCTCACAATAAGAAGCTGAAGCTCCATCTATTGTTCTGTACTTGATTCACTACGTACTGATATTCATATATCAATAAACGACAGAGACTAAGAGCAGTTTGGCTGGTAATTCCTGATAATCAGATGGTGTCCCAACCTTTTAATATTGATTAAAGTGACCACCTTGATGAATAATTGCCCTTAGAGCTTAATAGTTATTCGCAGTCCAACCAGCCTATTGTTGCGCAAAACAAACAAACAAACAAAAACAAAACAAAAAAAAAAGTATTTCAGAGATGCAGGGGTTTTATTTACAGATTTATCTTTTCCTCTGATTACAACTCAAACTTAAAGTTTATTTCTCTTTTCAAGATCAATTACGGAAAGGAAACAATAAATCTGCGGATCTTGCCTTTATTTCATAAAGTCATTCTGATTCTGCGGCTCTTGCTAATACCCTGCGTTGTTGTTGGTAAGTACATTAGCATGACTGATGTTTAGTTTTGACCCACTGACTGCACCAAATAAATACCAAATAACATCTGCATTTTCCGACACAATGAATACCGTGTTATATGATTAGTCAATGTGATTGAAATAATCACTAGGACATTTTTATTTGCAGTGTTGTTTGAATCAAGGTCAAAGTTCCTACTGAGAACCTCTTTGTATTCCAGTGCAGGTGATTATTTGTATGTGGAAAAGACGGATTCACGGCTGAGACAAAACTCTGATGGCCCAATGGTTTCTGGAAGTAAAACTTCAATAAGGAGGAGTGTTTTCTTCTTTTCCTGAACAGCTTTGTGTTTGAATGCTTTATGCTCCGTGACATTTCTTTTGTTGTGCATCTAGAGGAATAAAAAAAATCTTCTGAACTTCTCTAACCTTTGTCTTTCTGAAACGTCATGTTTTTAGAAATGAACTCAGCAAATCGAGAAATCTGTTTTCAGGGTCGGCCCAAGGTTATATGGGGCCCTAAGCAGAACTGTCCTGCTCAGAACATCAATGCCACTAACAGCATTGTAGACCGGAAGTGGTGTAATCTGGGCAAGGGGGCGGAGCTTAAAGCAATCTGAGATAATTGGTTATTTGCTGAGATGTATTTCTAAACAAACTGAAAATCAAACACAGTCGCAGCATCAGATTGTAACAATAGTGAAACAATCCCACTGTGAAGATTGTTTTTTACAGTTTTACAAAGTAAACTTTTAACTATGTGGAAACTTTCACATAAAACTTAATATTCTCATTCTCTATAAACAATTTTTTTAATTATGTTTGTGTTCAAATCCATGTAATTATGGAAGGCCCTTGGTGATCTATGGGCCCTCAGAAGTGACTTAGTTTGCTTCTGCCTTGGGCCGGCTCTCTTTGTTTTGCATCTTTGCTGATTGAACCATTTTGTTTTTCTTTTTCAATGTTTATCTGTTACTGTAGTAGATAGCAAAAGTGCATGCAAATAATGCTTCTGATCTGTGTAAAAGCTTCTTCCTAGCTTTGAACTTCTAAATGTTGACAATATTGGAAAAAGCATTTTTGCTCAAATATTATTGTTCATGTACAAACACAGTGTTGTGGGGTTTCTTCTACTGCTACAAATACAAATTTTGAGTGATTCATCTGTTGGTTTTTTTGGTTTTGTTTTTTTTGGACAAAAATGAAAGGGCAACGAAAATACTGACAAAAATATTGAACTTTTAAAAAAAATTTGAGATGTGCCTTCATTGTACGTCACTCAGTGAACTGAATGACAAATGACATTTTTTATACCATTCAAACGTTATCAAAAGGAGTCTAGATGTGCTGGGACATGGTTACTGATCAGCTGCAGCAGAAGGGGGAAAAGCAGGGAGTTAGAACCAACAGAGGAAGAATATTAAGCCACAGAATCTGTCAGTTCTACAAAGAGAGAAGAATCACAAAAGAAAATCCAAATTATTCAAAGTAATCACTTTCATACAGTGAGCTGACTTTGAATTTCCCAAGAAAATCTCTTATTGCATATTCAGTGCTACTTGTGTCAAAAACTTCAATCGACACCTAAGTTAGAGCATTTGTACTCTCTTAATCAGCAGGATTTTCTTGTTAGCTGCTGCTGGAAATGCGATGGAGCCAGCCAGTTCATTTAATAATTTGGGTTATTGGTAATAACTCTAAATATCGATGTTAGGAGAGATATTAAGATCAATAAATAAGCAAAGAAGGTTCACTTTCAGACCTTCAACTTTTAATGTTTTCCGAGGCACATCTAAATGGAAAATATTTTGAAGAAAATATAACCACTAGCAACACTTCACTGGTTCTCGTTTCAGAGTGTAAGGAAGTGGTGTACGTCTGATGTTACCGAGGTGACAGCAGTGTGAACCTGAGCACATTTCCAACCATAGGGAACCAGAAAATGCTCTTGACATGGTGTGTTTGGACCATTTCTAACTCAGGTAGTTAGGACGTTACTTTCTGTGACTTCTACAGGTTACAAAGTAGAGCTGTTAACTGTGATTGATGCAATTCTTATACAGGGTTACGTCACTGATGTAGTTTTTTAGCTAGAGTAAATTAAAGATGCTGACTAGTGGAAAAATTAGGTGGAATTGCCCTTTAGCCATTTCCCGAATTGGAAGCTGCAATTGGAACCCAACTTCAGCTTCATCCAAGCAGCAGGGCCTAACATGCAGTTCTCTTAATGTATGACAAATCTATGGTTGGCATAACATTAAATAATCCCAAATACAATATTTAATAAAAGTCTCATAAATGATGGTTGCGTCAGCTGTAGGCGTTTGCCTTGCAATCGGTGGATCGCCAGATCGATCCCTGGTCTACCTTTGAGATTTCAGTTTGGTGTGAAAAAGGCATTATTAAAAAAAGAAACCAAAATATCACACCAGCATTCTATTCTTTGTAAAAATTACTTTTGCAGTCTGGCTTATGGTTTTACATTGTAGATATAAACATCAGCAAAATTAATAATTTTGGCCGATTAGTACTGTCAATTTTAGGGTAATTAACTGCTGGCAATGTTACAATATTTTTCTATGAATTTTACAATTACTTATATTTTTACAATATATTTCTGTTTTCTACATTTCATGACTGTCAAAATTACTTGAAATATATGTTTATTGAATTATTGTAATTCCAGTGTTTCTACAGTAATATAATGCTTTGGATGTAACTGTTTGTATGTCACCATTTTTTACTGTAAATTTACTGATTTCTTTATTTTTTTTTTTGCAGTTTTGACTTACGGTAATTCCATGTATTTTCTACGGTAATAAAATGTTTTGGATATTACAGTCAGTAACTGTTGGTATTTCATCTTTTTATTTTTTTTTACAGTGTACAATATGCTGACATAATCACAGACGTGTTCAGTACTTGTCTGAGAGTGCTTCAAGATGATTTATTTAGTTTTGTTACTACTTTATTGTGAAATTAGGACGTTTAATTTATAGATTAGTTTAAATTAAACTAATAAAAATAAGATGATTTATTTTTGCAGCTAGGTTTATAAATGTGGTTGCAACTCTGTTGCACACAGGGTCAGTTATTTAACTGATCTCTACTTAAGGAATTGTGCTTTGCCTTTAAGAGAGACATTTATTGCTTCTTCATTTTTTTTATTTATTTATTTATTTTTATTTTGAGGAATGTTGTTTTGTTGGATATAAAGTAAATAAAAAGTCTGGACAGCCACTCTACTTCCTCTTGGTGTGCTGGTCTTTCTCTCATTTTTGGGGGGTAACCAGTCTACCCCCACATAGCAGTGCTACATTAACATTAGTATAATTTACTGGCAATAATTCCAGAACAGAATTATAATATTTGCAGCAGGTTCCAGCTGTGGGCTGATAGTTGAGACATGACCACTTCCTGAGAGACATGTTTGTTACCAGAACGCTTTTACTGGCACAGAAACCAGAGACGTCTATTTGCTTTCACCACTGGGTTTTTGTGAGGTATGGTTTCAGGGTTAGTTTCAGAAGTAAGTAAATACATTGACTTTAGTACCAAAGTCTTTGTTTGGTAGTAAAACATTTTTTCCCATGAACATAAATTGCTGAAAACATTGCCGACTTCCAGTCGGGCATTTATGCATGTAAAAAAAAAAGTCTCTTAAGCAAAAACAGGTAAAAAAATATATATAAAAATTTAACTTTTATATCTTAATCGGGTAAATATCATTATAACAATCTGTGGGGATGATCTGATTATTCTTATTACAGGCATATTTATCTGCCTTTTTTGTTTTTGAGGAGGAGGAGCCTAATGGGAACTGGGCAGAGAGAGACACATCACAGAGCGAGGGTTTGATGAACATGTAGTAGATTTAGTTCATCTTTTTAGAACTTGGTGTTTTCATTTGTGTTACAGTTGGTAATTCATCTAAATATGGTGGAGAATATAATTCTTTCACGAGTATAAATAATATTTTTCCTACATTTGTCTGTGAGTCAGACAGGAACAGTTACTTTGCTTCTTTCTTTCTTCTCCTATTCATACATTTTTGTTTTTCAGTTCTGGTTATTATCAATAAGCACCCATAGAGACTGAGCATCGGTATGGGGTGCTGTTTGAAAAATTACACAGTTAAAAATAATTTCATTTAATCAGTTGAATAATTTTATCACAAGAAAAAAAAAGGGGGGAGGAGTTAATTTCTACATATATTTACATATATAGTTTCAAATTAAAGTATTACTTTTAAAAATAGTTTCATATTACAGTATTTTATGAGATCAGTAAAAACCTGAGGCATGAACAGAAAATTTAGATTGCTAATCTAAGTTAGCAATCTTAACATTTAGATTGTTAATGTTAAATGTTAACATCTAACATTTAAATGTTAGATGTTAACATTTAAATGTTAACATCTAAATGTTAACATTTAGATTGTTAAATCTAAATGAGGACCCCAGTAAGTGGGTCAGATGGGTTATGTGCCACCCTTTCAAGAAAACCACTTCTTACAATATTAAGCTTTACAAGCTTAATATTTACTTTCACAATAAATATTTAGCTCAAAACTAAATGTGTAATTTACAAACAACATATGCAAAAACACTCTTTATATGGTTGTACATCCAAATTTTAGAGATAAATATTTAGTTCAAAACTTCACATTTAATTTGCAAGCTAAAAATATGGCTTGCAACCTACATTTATAGTTATTAACAGAATATTTAGTTTTGAACTGTGACATTAGTGCGTGAACGACACGGTGAAAATATAGCTTTGATAAATAAAACCCAATTTTCTTCCTGCTAGACAAGGCTAAACCAAATTTAATGCTGTAAATGTCACATAATCTTCTCAATTTTGAATAAATCTTTGTGTGTGTTGTAGTTATGGTCTGGTCACACACAGTTAATGTTTCTGGTGTGACATCGCCCACCTTTCATTGGAGGAGCCAAATGAAATTGCATAACCAATGACAACTTGTCATTTTGACACCAACCAGACTGTTTCCTTTAGAAATACCTTTTCATTTTAACTCCTTTAAGTTTTTGCAAAGATTTTCTGATAATAACAATTCTAACTATATTGACATTTAACATGCATAAATCATTTTGGTAATTGAAGCTGGCTTAAAAATAGAGAAGTTTAGTCTGACTGAATGCCAACGATAAAAGTTTCTCTCTCTATACGGAGTATGTAAACATCTAAAAACCATCTACTCATAAACTCAAAGGACATTCTTGTTACATCACTGCATTGCTACTGTTGGATGTTTGTTTTAACAATGTCAGTTTTTGTTTCCCCATTTTTATGCTGATCTCTTTTGGGTTTGTTGTGTGTGTTATCAGAATGAAGGAAATATTTGTGAGGGTCTGCCACCGCGTAAATCTTTTCTGGAAACTTCAGCTGGTTTACGGCTTTAGACAGAATATAGCAGCAAAAGAAAGTAACCAAGCTGTTCCAATGCTCCAGTGAAAATTCACACTACAGCACAGTAACGTGGTTGCACTCTCAGGGAACATCAATGAAGCAACAAATGCAGAGAAGAGAGTCAACACGATCACATCTAATGGACTGGACTGAGAAAAAACCAACAGCAGGAGTTGCCCCCATTTTACATGGGCGAGGACCCCAGTAAGTGGGTCAGGTGGGTTATGTGCCACCCTTTCAAGAAAACCACTTCTTGTTTTCGATGCAACAGCTGAGAAGTCCATCTTGTTTTCGATCGCAAGGCACAAAACCCTAACTCCGGTTTTACACTCGACGGATCGTATTTGTTTAAAAAAATTTTTATTATTTTGTAGAGATTAAGCTGAGTGTGTAGAGGTTGGGTGGGAATAAAAAACTGTCTCTAGTGACAAAGTGAATTCACATCACAACCCTCTCCTCCATGTTTCCAATTTTCCTTTTGATCCAGCCATTGTTTCACATAAATAGATTAAGACCATATTCAGAAGTTATGTAATGGTAGGCGCAATTTATTCGTTTCTTCAATTTAAAGCCTCATGCATCACGTCATTGATTTTATTCATACTGTCCACTTGATGTCGCAGTAGAGCAAATAAAGCACCAGCTTATTGGCCCATGAGTCGAACAGTGCATCATGAAGCTACCAGAGATCTGACAGTCAGACAAACGTTGGGAAGGGAAAAACTCTGGAAAACGTCTTCCTGTACTGAGAGGAGCTTAAACAGCAGAGAGCACAGGTGAACGAAGGGAAGTCACAGGTGAGCTGGATGAAAACTAACTGCAGGAGGTCAGCATGAACATCACACAAAACGTTCTGACCTTACCTGAAACATTTAGCTGTTGCAGAAACATTTCACTTTGATCAATTCCAAATTGTTCAATTATGGGAATATTCAACATTGACTTTTCTTTTACGACTTTATTTGGCCAAGCACTTTTTATTATAATTGAAAATCATGTATGATGTTACCTTGTTGTTTATAGGAAGTCCATGCGCCTATCCTTCTTCATGAATATGTGTTGCTGTCTTTGATATTCCTTGCTTACATTTTTAAATTCCTGGATTCTTTAATTGAGATGATGGACAAGGAGGACAATCATCTTGGGTCTAAAATTGCCTAAATGTGATAAATGCTAGAGGCAAATCCATATTATAGTTATCTACAAAATTCTGAACCAATGGCAGAGATGAGTTCTTCTTTGAGCCGGGGCATTGGCTCCATCTAGAGGCAAATGAAAGGTCCAGCATTTGATTTGTTAGATGAATCAATATGTTCCATTTCCACCACTGGAAAACATATTTGAAGGTTTCCATCATGATATGAGCAAATGGTTACCTCAGTACCTGTTTTTATTTATTTATTTAATAACTTCAAGATCGTTTCAGCACGGTGTTCATTTTGCAGTCAGAGTTATTTTAAACATTCAAGGAGAATGTAGCATATCTGTAAACTTCCAGAGCTTTGCAAGAGTTATAGTTCTTGATGTAGTCATATTTTGTCATGTTAAAACACAAATCAGTGCATAGTTGTCAAGCGAAAGGGAAGAGATAGCCTACATCTTTTTTTTTTTTTTCAAAAGCAAACTTTTTACAAACAAAACTGAAGCGTGGCATTTATTTGTAACTCCCCTTCTCTCCCTCTTCTATCAGGATGTCCAAATTAGATTAGGCTATATAACATTTACTTCCCCGTCAACCAGTGACACTGGAAGACTCAACTTGCTTTTTGGATGCATTGTATGCTATGTTAACTTGTCTATTTTTGACTGAGACTCTGTGAGGTTTCATTTCTGTCTTAAGCTTTCATTACATTTTCTATCCAAAAAATCTGGCATTTCACCCAGACATTCGAGGAAGCTGTAAAACCTGCTGGATAACTACAGAGTGACCCTGAAGCGCAGCAGAGATGATCAGAGCTTGGTCTTCTTGATGACACGTCTCTTCTGGCACTGACAGATGATCATCAGCACTGAAAGACAAACAGTTGTCCTCCGTTTAGTTGCACTGACTATTGTAGGTAGTTCTTGTAACATGGAATTGTGGGATAAAGAATAGTGGAAAAAACAAAAATTGACCATTTAAATAATGAGGCGAACAGTAAGTGGACCATATTATCGGTCATGTCCATAAAGCAAACTTACCAACAGCAACAGAGGGGAGGAACATCAGGCGCAGGATGAGAAGGTTCTGATGCAATAAAGATGGATTCCACACATGCACTATTGTTTCTCCATACATAATCTATAAACTATATGGCTTTCTCTAATGTGGAATTAAAATACTGCATTATCTTTGTCCAGCTACCATATGCAAATGCTACAAAGGAGGCTGAAAATGATGTAACACTTTCAACTTGCATCATGTTTAATGTCA
>CAEGAG010103582.1:0-10651 GCA_903067065.1 Brachyrhaphis terrabensis | reverse complement strand
TAAAGTCTCTGAGTGAAGTAGTGTAGAACCAGATGGTGTAGAACCAGATGGTGTAGAACCAGATGGTGTAGAACCAGGTGGTGTAGAACCAGGTGGTGTAGAACCAGGTGGTGTCTCTTTCTTCCTGGTTCTAGTCAGAACTCCAGCAGGTTCTGGACCAGCAGGTTCTGGACCGTTGGTTTGTCAGTCAGACCTGCTGCTGGATGAGTTTCTCTGATCGGAGACTTTAGTCTCTGGTTCTGGAAATGTTCAGCAGCTGGTAGAAGACCCACTGTGGAACCGACTCTCACTGATCCAGGAGGCTGAAAACGATTCATCAGCAGGAAGCCAGGCGGCATCCTGACAGGAAGTGATGTAGCAGCAACCACAGAGAGCGATGTGAGAGGAAGGCTCTGCTTGTTCAGGATAAACATGGAGACCAGCCTGATGCTGCGGCAGAACCAACAGAACCAACAAAACCAGAGCCATCAGAGCTAACAGAACCAGAAGCATCAGAACCAGAACCATCAGAGCTAACAGAACCAGAAGCATCAGAACCAGAACCATCAGAGCTAACAGAACCAGAAGCATCAGAACCAGAACCATCAGAGCTAACAGAACCAGAACCATTGGCATTGCCACCGTCTCCTCCACTAGTCCAGAGGAGGACCGCTCAGGTCCATTAGCTGGTTTCATTCCTGGAGGACCAGGATTGAAGCTTTGCTGTAGAGTAGAGCTCATCCAGACTGACCAGAACCAGAACCAACTCCATCTGGACCAGTTTGGCCTGGTTCCCTCGGCTGCACCACGCCTCAGAGGTTCTGTCAGAACCCAGCAGAACCTCACATTACCTTTATATTTTTCTCTGACGTTCTCGTAGGCCCGGACAAAGTCCTGCTCCTCTGGCTGGCGCTGACCTGCTTCAGGTACCGGCAGGGACATGACCCAGCTGGGTCTGGACCGGGTCTGGATTCTCTCGCCTCAAACTTTCCTGTTTCAGAACCAGCCGACCCGTTTCTCCTCAGTGCTGTTAAACCCCCAGCTGTCGGCTCCTCACACACACAGATATACACACATACACCCCTCCAACACACACACACACACCCCCACACACACTCACCCTGCCCGCTCTTAAAGGCACAGCGCCCAAAACACAGAAACACGACCAGCTGACAGAAACCAGAGGTTCTACTGTTGCCAGTAGAACCTGGCTCAGAACCTGGCTCAAATGGACCCCAGTGATGGAGCAGAACCTCCAGCTGGTCCTCGAACAAACCCAGATCTATGGACTCCATACTGGGTGAGCCATGAAACCGGGTCAGAACCAGAACCTGACACCAGACGAGACAAACTCCTTCAGTTGATTTAAAACTTTCTCCCAGATAGTTGGGAGGTTCTGGTTTCTTCTTCTTCTGCAGCAGACGTTGCCTGGGAGTCCAGTCCCGGCTGAACAGAACTGGTCTCTGATCGTCTGTTAGTCCAGTAGACCCGGTAGACCCGGTTCTGCTGTGGTTCTCTTTCTCTCTGCTCTGAGTCAAACCAACCTGTTCCCCTCCAGGCCTGTGGGGGCGCTGCACCAAGAACCACTGAAGGAAACGACACAAAAAGCTCTGAACCCAGAACCAGCCGAAGAACCAGAACCATTCTGACAGTGTGACGGCAGCATCGTGTTATTTGATGCAGACGTGAAACTTTTCCCACGGTAACAGCCACAGGGTTTCCTGTAGCTTTGGGCTCACAAATAAAATCACTTTAGACGTAGAACTGAGATAAATGCAGTAAAACCTGGAAAACGGATCAGAACCACGACAGGGTACGGTAAAGTCCAGGTTCTGTGACCCGGTTAGACTGACTGATGGTTCTGATGGACCGGATGGCAGAGGTCCGAACAGAACCGGGTCAGTCTCTGCTAACAGAATAGCAGCAGGTTCAGCTATGTGGAGAAACTGGCAGGGTTCCGTCAACATTCCCATCAGGAATGTGGGAAATATTTCAGCATGCAGTGATCTGATTGGCTGGGGTTAAGGTTGCCTTGGCAACCGGTGAGTCATGAGGTGAAAAGTTTCCCAAATCTTCCAGATTTAGTTGTGATTTATCTGCCAACTAAAACTTCAATGTTTCCTTTCTTGATGGGTAAAAATGTAACTTTTGACCTTTTGAGTTCAAAGGCGAAAATGTCCTCATGTATCCAGAAGCAGCTGCAGTTTCTGACCAGATCAGTGAGCGCCTGCTAAGGTTTTATGTGATTAGCGTTAGCGCATGCTAAGGTTTTATGTGATTAGCGTTAGCGCCTGCTAAGGTTTTATGTGATTAGCGTTAGCGCCTGCTAAGGTTTTATGTGATTAGCGTTAGCGCATGCTAAGGTTTTATGTGATTAGCGTTAGCGCCTGCTAAGNATGGTTTAATGTGATTAGCGTTAGCGCATGCTAAGGTTTTATGTGATTAGCGTTAGCGCCTGCTATGGTTTTATGTGGTTAGCGTTATTGCCTGCTATGGTTTTACGTGATTAGCTTTAGCGCATGCTAAGGTTTTACGTGATTAGCTTTAGCACATGCTATGGTTTTACGTGATTAGCTTTAGAACATGCTATGGTTTTATGTGATTAGCGTTAGTGAATGCTAAGGTTTTATGTGATTAGCTTTAGCGCATGCTAAGGTTTTATGTGATTAACTTTAGCTTCTACTCAGTTGTTATAGCTGAAGCTATCAGCATAAGATAAGATTATTGTTTAGAGCATTAGTAGTGAACCTAGTTGGCTGTGGCTAATAGATAGCTAATAGTTAGCTATTAGCCACTTGATTGTGGCTAATAACAATCATGGCGGCCATATTGAAAGATGGGAAACACTTGGTTAAAATATGAGGGCTAGAAATAGAATCCCCAGCTTGGATTTTCATGTAAATCAAAGTTAAAATAATTTTAAAAAAGAAAAGAAAAGAATGAAAACAGTTAATATTTTCATTCCCTAAAAGCCCAGCAGAACCAGGACCCGGCAGAACTGTTGTTCACCTGGAGCAGAGTAGAACCAGCCTCGCTCCAAACGGACCGAACCAAATCAGATTCTGAGTTGGAAACGTTTCATTTTGCTGTGAAATAAAAACAGAAACCGCTGAGCAAACAGAGGTCAAAGGTCAGAGGAGCCTCTGAGTCTCTCTGAGCTTTCTCCTCCACCGTCTCCCGGGGAGACGGCTTCCCTCCGGTCCAGTCCGGTTCCCCCACTAATTAAACCCGACCAGAACCGTTCTGTCCTCTGCAGGAAGAAAGGTGCAGCCTGCCGGACCTGCATGCTGATGGGCTGGAGGTTCTGGTTCTGACCAGATTCAGCGCCACATGCTGACCCCTGGTGGCCGTCCTGATTACTGCAGCGAGGTGAAAACCCAAACCTGGGTCTACAGTCCTTCACTGGCCTGCTCTGCATCCCCAGAACCAGAACCAGAACCAGACCCAAAACCAGAACCATGTAGAAACAGTATTCAGCTTCTATGCTCCACAGATCTGGAACAAACTTCCAGAAAACTGAAAAGCTACTGAAACCCTGAGCTCCTTCAGCAATTCAGCTTTTAGGGATGAATTGATTATTGATCGATGGATTTTACGTGTATTGATGATTTATTGATGACACTTGACAAAATCTAACATTTATTGCCTTCATCCACAATTGAAAACTCTTTTATGTTCATATGAAGACCTGACCCAGAACCAAACCAGAACCAACACAGAGAACCTATAGACTCCAGGCTGAGAATTGAACCCACAACTTTCCCGTTGCAAGGCAGCAGCTCCACCAACTGGATCATTCTTAGAAACCAGAACGTTTCAAATGTTTACATACCGGCTCAGAGCCGGTCAGGGATTAAACCTGATTAAACAGGGCGCTAAGAGAAACCAATGACATTGTTGAAAATGGACTAGTTCATATAACTGTGTGTGTATCACTTTAAGAGCTCAGCAAGCCATCTGAATAAGCTTTGCTCTGATTGGTTCATTGTTGTAAGACCACATGTTGGAGATCCTCCAGAGCTGTTATTCAAGAGACTGGGAGCTGTAAATGAATAAAAGTAAGTTTAATTAGTATTAAGATTTGTTATCTGTGCAATTTAAACATACGCTGTATGGCAATTTTAAGTTAAAGTTATGATAGTGTGGTTTGTAGTTTATTTGTGGTCTCTTGCTGCCATCTGGTGAACAAATTCGAAATAACGGTTTAAAGCGAGTGGATAATAGCTTTCATCTTATTTTGTCTTCTGTATTTTTTTTGTAGACCACTCTCAGCTCTATTAAAAGAACCAAGACCTGAAAACTCTCATATCATTCTGTACCGGACGCTCGTGGTGGCTGTACCATTTAAAGAACACAAAATAAAGGGCGCACAACAGACATCATCAACACAACAGGAAACCCGCTAACAGGAAGCCCACCAACAGCAAGATGAAAAGTGGAAAAATGCTAACTCTAGCCTGTTAACTGGAAAGCCGTAACTGGAAACCCGCTAACTGGAAACCCGCTAACTAGACACCCGCTAACAGAAAACACCCTAACTGGAAACCTGCTAACTGGAAACCCGCTAACTGGAAATATGCTAACTGGAAACCTGCTAACAGAAAACATGCTAACAGGAAACGTGCTAACAGGTAACCCGCTAACTGGACATATGCTAACTGGAAACCCGCTAACTGGAATTATGCTAACTAGAAACCCGTTAACAGGAAACATGCTAACAGGAAACCCGCTAACAGGAAACCTGCTAACTGGAAACCTGCTAACTGGAAATATGCTAACTGGAAACATGCTAACAGGAAACCCGCTAACTGGAAATATGCTAACTGGAAACATGCTAACAGGAAACCTGCTAACAGGAAACATACTAACAGGAAGATGAAAAGTGGAAAGATGCTAACTCTAACCTGCTAACTGGAAACCCCATAACTGGAAACCCGCTAACTGGAAACCCGCTAACTAGAAACCCGTTAACAGGAATCCCGCTAACAGAAAACACCCTAACTGGAAACCCACTAACAGAAAACCTGCTAACAGGAAATGTGCTAACTGGAAACCTGCTAACTGGAATTATGCTAACTAAAAACCCACTAACAGGAAACATGCTAACAGGAAACCCGCTAACAGGTAACCCGCTAACTGGAAATATGCTAACAGGAAACGTGCTAACTGGAATTATGCTAACTAGAATCCCACTAACAGGAAACATGCTAACAGGAAACCCGCTAACAGGAAACATGCTGACAGGAAACCCGCTAACAGGAAACATGCTGACAGGTAACCTGCTAACTGGACATATGCTAACAGGAAACCCTCTAACAGGAAACATGCTAACTGGAAACCCGCTAACAGGAAATATGCTAACAGGAAACCCGCTAACAGGAAACCTGCTAACTGGAAATATGCTAACAGGAAACATGCTAACAGGAAACGTGCTAACTGGAAACCCGCTAACTGGAAATATGCTAACTGAATATGCGCTAACTGGAAACTTGCTAACTGGAAACCCGCTAACTGGAAATATGCTAACAGAAAACCGCCGCAGCGCCTCACCTGCGATCCGGATCACGGCCCGCTCCGCCGGATCCAGAACGTCCCCCGAGGCCGACTTGGACCGCTTCATGCGCTGGTGCTTCTGCAGGTTCCAGGGCAGCGTGTCGCCCGGCAGTGGGCAGCAGCCGCCGGAAGTCGAGTCGCTGGCGATGTCCTCCGACGCGGCTCGGACCAGAGGCCGCCGCCGCGCCGCCGCCGCGCCGTCCTCCATGTTCTGGATCAACACACAGAGGGTCAAAGGTCACTGTGACAGCAGGTCACGTGACCCGGTCCTCATTGCTCACTGAAAGCTCAGCATCAGCACCAGTTCTGTAGTCTGGGCCGGTTCTGACCTGGGTTCTGCTCTCAGAACTCTAAACGGTTCCGTGGCGCCGGGCCAGAACCAGAGCTAAGCATCGACCCAAACGGTTCTGCTCAGCCTAGATTTGATCTGGATCACCACAACCAGCCGGATCAGAACCAGTTCTGGAACGGCTTGGACCAATCAGAGATGGACTTGCTTTGACCTTTAACCTCTGGTTCTGGGTCATAAATGTTGAGTCAGCAGAAAATCGTCTGTGGATCGGAACAGAACGGTTCTGACCTGCAGCCCAGGTCCAGACGCCAGAACCAAAGTGACATCCAAAAGTTCTTCAGAATCAGAACCAGCAGAACCCTCAGTAACCGAACCGAACTGCAGGATGAACCCCTGCCACCTTCAGCTGACCCTCATCGGGATGAACTGGACTCTGATCCGGGTTCAGAACCTCCAGAACCCAGCGGGAGAAAGTTAAGGCTGCAGAACCCAACCTCACTGAGCCGAACCGGACCGGACCTGGTTCTGTTCAGTCTGCAGAACTCCCGCAGGTCCAGACGACCCTCTGCAGCAGCCACACCTGAAACCAGAACCGGACCTGAGCCGCAGAGGCGACCCGGCTGACTCAGGCACCGGTCCATTTCTGGTTCCGTGCTCCATCAGAACCGAGCCTCCGTGTTCGGCTGTACTCACGCTGCGGGCCGCGGGACTCCGGCTCCAGGTGAACCTCCGCAGCGGACGCTCCGCGGCGCAGCCTTCGCCCCACTTCAGCCCGTCCGGACCGGGACTCGGACTCCCACCATCCTCCTCTGCAGAGGCGGCCGCGCCTGCGTACTGCGGCTTCTTACCGGTGAGATGCTCCGGAGGTCCGACCGGGACCGGGACCGGGACCGGTCCGACCAGCAGGCCGGGGGAGGCTGCTACTGCAGCCCGCATTCCTGCTCCTCCTCTCGGGTACCAGTCCGGCTCAGCAGCCGCTAATGGACCGCCTGCGCGTTCATGTGGAGACCCGTCTCATGCTGACGGGAGCGCGCATTGCCAGCGGTTAAAGGCTGATCCTAGCAGCTGTTCAGAACCCGAACCGGTCCGGACTCAGAACCTCGGAGTTCCTCCCTGGGACTTTAACTGCTTTTCAGTCCAGATTGTTCTGATTTATGCAGCTGAACACAAGTGAAGGCGCAGTTCACCAGACAGAACTTGATGAGCATTAGCATGCTAACCCCGGATGTTAACCTGATTGCCCATCAGCCAGTGGATATTTTTCAAGATGGCTGCCGTTTGTGAGCCTCAATTTATTGAAATAAACTGTTCCCCATTTTCATGACTTAGATAAACTTTGTGTATCATCAATGTTTCCACTTTGGTCTTCATGTTCATATGATGTAAAGACATAATAAGTAGAATCTGAAACTGGTTATTATAGTTATATGACTTTAAAGTAATATATCAGAATCTGAAACCGACTCTTAGCCGTTAGCGACTCACCAGTCGTCAACTGGAAGGAGATGAAGATGAGAGAGTTTTGTTTGGTGCTAGCTCCCGCTAATATTTTGTGCCTAGCGGTATAGCTTTAGCTTCTGGTAAAAAATAAAATTAATTAAATTTATACTTGTTTGCTGTAACTGGATACCAAACACCTTCATCTAATTGGTGATTTTAGTGCAAGACTTTACTTTCCCGGGCAACCATGGCGGCCATCTTGAAAAATTAAAACATTATCAATACATGAGTTCTGTGTCCATTTATGTATGATTTGACACCAGAAGTAGTCATCTGATAAATATTGGCAAATTTAGTAGAAAACTACATTTTTCTTGATGACCATCTTGAAAATCTTGAATTTCTCAGTAGCGAGCAGTTTGTTTGTTTGTTTTTTCAAAAAAAGCAATTCTCTGAAAACATCTGGACCAAGTTAGGTTCTGAATCTGCATACAAAAGATTTATCTGAAATGATCTGTTGCATTATTAGAAAAGAAAACCCAGCAAGTTAGTCTTCATCATCTGCACTAAATACAGACAGAAGAAGAAGTAGTACTACTACATACTAGTACTAATAGTAGTAGTAGAGGTTTTACATCAAATGTGGCCATGTTGGGTGTCCGGCTGGGTTAAATAATGTTTCCATGGCAACGTTAATTAAAAGGTGGATAAATGTATTAGAAGAAGCAGAACCAGCAGGTCCAGACCAGAAGGTTTTTTCATTTTTACCTCCCAGATTTTCCACTTCTTCTGGTTTCAGGTTCCTCCTTTCCATCCAGAACTTCAGCAGAACAAACTGGGTCGCACTCAGCCGTTACACAACTCCCACAGAGCTTGTTTGTGTAGCACTGGGCCATTGTTAGTCTCCCAGTGAGCACTGGGAGCTGAACTGGGAGGGGGCATGAAACCAGTGGCTGCTTCAGTTCCCAACCCCAAGCAGAGAGGATTGAGTCCAACAAAGCAAGACGCTGCAGCGCTTCATGTCCAGCTCCACCGGTCCGAACGGATTCACCGCAGAGCAACAGAACCAAGGACCGGATCTGCTGGACTGAAGCTACAACCGCTCAGACGTTTTACTTTGTTATTTAGAAACTAAATCAAACATTTTACTTTATTTTTGGCCTTTTTAGGTGAAACTGGCAGAAAAACAAAGAAAAGCTAAATAATTCCAACAAAGCTGAAACCGATTTTGTCAGGAAAAAACATCTAATTTAAATAAAAAAATAAAACAAATTTTTAGTATTTGTGTATTTCATCTGGAGCTCTGAGGTTCTGAGCGGTTCTGGTTCCACAGTCAGTCTGAGGCGGCTCTCCGCCGGGGAGTGGAGGAAAATGTGAGCATAAAACAGAGAACCGCACGACTCCGTAACCCAACGGGTCAGAACCGGTCCTGCAGGAAAAACCCAGCCCACTGGTTCCAGGCTGAAACTGAACCACATGCAGATCCAACAATCTAACCTGGAGCATGTCCCCAGGGCCCAGTGAAAAATTCAAGATGGCCACCATTTTAAATAATGATTCTCCGTGTCATAACATTCATATTTTGAACCATAGAAATCATATTTTATTGTATTCCCTTATTCTCGGTTGTCATGGAGAAAATAATGTTTGCACTAAAATCTGCAGCAGTTATTAGCCACAGCTAACTGTAAAGTCCAGCTCACTTACCACTAAGAATGTTAGCTAAGCTAGTGCTAAACACATAATAAAATTAGCAGAAGCTAACGCTAACATTAAGATGAAAGTGTCTCGTCTTCTCCTGCTGATGATGGTGTGAGAATCGCTAACTGTCCTGAACAGGAAGAACAAAGAGGAAAACATCTGATGAGACTCAAAGTTCATCCGGTTCATGAAAACGGAAAACACTTAAAAAGCTCAACGACGGCCATCTTGAAAAATCGCCATCATCCGGAAATTTCAATGGCTGATGGGAAAAATGAAAAACATCTGACCTGATTCCACTATTGGTTCTGGAATCGGCCCGGTCGGCTGGTGGGTTGTGGTTCTGACCCGGGTCTATGTGATATCTGGCTGTGAGACTCTCTGGATCAGAACCAGCGGAAAAAGCGACTCCTCACGTCAGAGTCCATCCAGGATTCAGGACGCCTCTTCTTCTTCCTGGCTGCTGCAGGACCCGGATCCTCCAGAACCTCCTCGGACCGGGCCGCAGTTTCTCCTTCAGCTTCTTCTTCCTCTGAACCCATGCTGGGTTCTCTGGCCTGCAGAACCAGAACCAGAACCAGACGGCTCTGCTGCATCATGTCTCTATTTCAGCAGATTTTATTTCCCAGCATGCTGGGACAAAGGTTCCTTTAACTAGGCCGTTTTATTGCTCCGTGCAGCTCAATGAGCTTCTTCCCTGAAGTGGGATGAAACCCAACCGGCCGGTTCTGATTGGCTGAAGGTTGAACATGAACAGTTCACTAAAAGCTGAACCAGGAACTGACTTCCTGTTGCTCTAACTGCAGAGGAATCATTCCTTCAGATCCAGGAGGAACGTTTGGATCTGACCTCTGACCTCTGACTCTCCCCAGAGTCAGAGGTCTGGGGAGAGTCAGACCTCTTTAACTGAGCCGAACAGAATCTTTGGACAGACGGCGCCGACCCAATAACGGCCCTTTGTTCGTCCGCAGGGGAAATGGACCAGAACTGACAACTGAACAAAGAGATCCAGTCATGGCAGCGATTGACTGGACCTCATCAGCAGGGCCGGCCCAAGGCATAAGCAAACTAAGCGGCCGCCCAAGTGGAACTGATTTTTTGTTGTTGTTTTTAGTAAAGATTTCTATGTGATTACATTAACAAAACACATAAATTAATTCTAAAGTTGATATGTCTTTTACAATAATATATATTTGATAATGTTTGTAGAATTTTTTTTTAAATGGGCAAAAAGAAAAATAAATAAATTGCTCTTGGGGGCCCCTGGTGGCCGCGGTAGGTACTGAGCCGCTGTGCAGCAGAGCATCCGGTAGAATATTAGTTATCAAAATTGTCACAAAAAATGATTGATCCTTCAGGAATAGAGAGAAAAGAAAGAGGAAAAGTCAAGATAAAGGTTTGTTTTAATGTGTCTTGCTAATGTAATGTTTATCAGAAAGATTTATTGGAGCTGCTATTGAAAATTAGCTTGATAACACAAATGTTTGCGTTTAGTGAAACTGAGTTTAAACTTTAAATGACTTGATTCTCCTGGTGGCTCTGAATATTTCTGAGATATTTTAGCTTCAAAACGTTTGATAAGAGTAATTAAAACTTGTCAATGTTTGATTAAATGTTTCCATCAGGCTACAAGCTGCTACATGATGAGCTGCTCTATGCTGGAGTTGATTTGTTGTTTGTTGCTGA
>CAEGAG010103545.1:0-55223 GCA_903067065.1 Brachyrhaphis terrabensis | reverse complement strand
GTCACTTCCTGTCACTTTCTTGCTCATTTTTCTGCTTCCAAAGAGCCAAATCTGACACTAACTCTGTTGGTGGGGTCGGGGCGATAAATCGATTTTATCAATTAATCAAATTTTTGGTTTCTGAAGATTTCAATTTTGGAACATTTGGATTTTTTTTTACTTTTGTCCTCGTAAATCAGAGCGACATCAGGGCAGCCATCTTGTTTTAAAGCATGTTTTACAGTTTCAAAATAAAAGTCAGGCTACAATTTATTTCTTTAATTACTAGAATGAATTTATAATCTTACAAGAATACAGTCATACCACAGAATCAAAATAACACAAATATACTTTCACACTACGAGGAGAATGAAGTAATAATTTTATAAATACCAACAAAAAGTTTATCAAAGTTTGTTTCTCATGAAAACAACTTTTAAGACGCTCCTCTGGGAAAATTGCATCTTTATTAAGTTATGACTCTTTTCTTGTAGCTAAACAAAAATTCTCGTAGCCCAGCCCTGATACTCGTACAATTCGCAAAAGAAATAACTGAAATAAAAGCTACTTATTGAAAACATTTTCAAAAACTTTCTTTTCAAAAAGAAGTTGAGCAAATTAATTGATGAAAATCAGGAACCAGATCCGTATATCAGTGTTTTTGGGACATGTGGATGTTTAGAAAGAAAAGAGGAGTCAATTTCTGCCAAAACATCTCAGAACCTTTGAGATTAATCTTGGATATTTTCAAGTAAAAAACATGGAAATTTCAGAGTTTGAAAAGTTAAACATTTTCAACTTTTTCAACTCAGAAAATTTACAAAAGTGAATTTGTTTTTACTTTTGAAACTCAGAAATGTCATTGTCTTCTTTTCTAGAAAAATTTCTTAAAATTTTTGCCAGAATTGATTTTCTATCTGCAGTGGCCCAAATACAGCGCCATGAATCATTCAGATTAATCTGATCTCTCATCATGGCGGTTCTGTTTGGCGGTTCTGTTTGGCCGTGTTTGAGCCCATCTGTTTTTTTCTTCAGGCGTTCTTCCTGAATGACTGTTGGGTCCGTTACTTCCTGCACACCGGCCACCTGACCATCGCCGGCTGCAAGATGTCCAAGTCTCTGAAAAACTTCATCACCATAAAGGACGCCCTGGCGAAGAACACAGGTGAGTGTGCCTGCGTTGCTCGGCAACCGTGGGCCTGCAGGCGCCCCCTGCTGACGTGAGCTGTTCCTCCCGCAGCGCGCCAGCTGCGCCTGGCCTTCCTCATGCATTCCTGGAAAGACACGCTGGATTACTCGGCCAACACCATGGAGTCGGCCGTCCAGTACGAGAAGTTCATGAACGTAGGTGTCGCCGTCGCTTCGGGCGACTCCCCGCCGCTTCGCTCGGTCTAAAGCTGCCGGTTCTCTTCCTGCCCTGCAGGAGTTCTTCCTGAACGTCAAAGACATCCTGCGGGCGCCGAGCGATCTCACCGGACGCTTCGAGAAGTGGGAGGCAGAGGAGGCGGAGCTTAACAGCAGGTGAGACATCAGAGGACAGGAAGCGGCTTCAGCCTCAACACACACACTCCGCTCCAACACCACACGTGTGTGTGTGTGTGTTCCAGTTTCTACGACAGGAAGTGGGCGGTTCACCTGGCGCTGTGTGACAACATGGACACCCGCAGCGCCATGGAGGAGATGAGGGTTCTGGTCGGCCTTAGCAACAGCTACATCGCCAGCAGGAAGAGCACCAAGCTGAGGCCCAACCGCCTGCTGCTGGAGAGCGTCGCCTCCTACCTGACCGCCATGATGAAGGTGATGATGATGGTGGAGGAGGAAGACGGGGAGTCAACCAATCAGGAAGGACATTTAATGTTTTTGGATCATTGGAGCAGAAATAAAAGAGGAAAAATAGAAAAGAGAGAAAATTACTTTCAGTCAAGTTATTTAATAATTATATTAATAAATACTTAAGATTGATTTATTTAATCATAATTTAGATAACTAATAAATGACATAATTACACAAATTACATTAATAAAGTATTTTATTAATTGTTAAATTACCTAAAATAATTATTTAGTAAAATAATCACTTAAATTATTACATATATTTTAGTAATTAATAAAAATAATTCATTAAATTAGTGTGACGTATGAAAATTAATACTTAATTAATTATGTAATTTAATGAAATTAATTACATTAAGTCAAGTAATTGGTTGAATTAATTTATGAAATTGATTACCTACATCAATAAAAGCATTAAATTCACATATGTTCACATTAATTAAAGTAATTAATTAAAACCTTAATATTTCAGAAACAACTAAGGTAATAAGTGAAATATAAAAAAGAAAACCTAAATTGATTAAGTAACCTAATAAATGAATTAGATTATGAATAAATAACTTACTTATTTAATTTATATAATTTAATACTTATATTAATTAATTACATAAATAAATTACTTACTGAAATTATCTATTTAAATAACTGTAAAAAAAAAAAAAAAAGGGCTTAAAATACTTCATTTACTTTTTAAGGGGTTTAATTAATTAATTTTTTTTATTCCACTGACTTATTTAAATCCATAAACAAAATGTTAATAATAATAAAAGACCTAAAAGATGTTCAGAAACTGAAAAACAGTTTCCAGACATAAATACTAAAATAATTTTTTGATCTTGGATTTTTCATGTTTCTCTTCTCTTACAGTAAATTAAATCGTAACGTTTTTCGTATTTATAATTTGCTGATTTAAAGGCTGTTTGTGCATCAAGACTAACGGGAATCTTCTGGCTCTCCTCCAGGTATTCGGAGCCATCGAAGGATCCGATCCCATCGGTTTTCCAGTCGGAGGACAAGCTGTGGATGTGAGTAAACGGCTGATCTGTTGGGAGAACCCATCTGGGAAAAAAACGATGCAGTGACCCGGTTCTGGTCCGATCTTTGCAGCTGGAGAGCACGGTGATGCCCTACCTGGCGGTTCTGTCCGACTTCAGAGAGGACGTCCGGAAAATCGCCCGGGAGCAGAAAGGTGAGGCCGAAACCCGACGTTCCCGATCCCGTCCCAGCTTCCAGAACTGACTCTGTTCTCCCGACCCGTTCAGTGACGGCGCTGCTGCGGCTCTGCGACGCCGTCCGGGACGACACGCTGCCGGAGCTGGGCGTCCGGCTGGAGGACCACGAAGGTGACGCAGCTTTTTAAAAAAGGGTCCAACAGAAAATCTGCAGTGGTTCGGGTCAAACTGAGAATCTGTTTCGGGTCAAACTGAGAATCTGTTTCGGGTCAAACTGAGAATCTGTTTCAGGTCAGCCCACCGTGGTGAAGCTGGTGGACAAGGAGACTTTACTGAGGGAGAGAGAGGAGAAGAAGAAGGTCAGACACAAATAAACTCTGCTGTGTAACTTTTGTAAAAAAAAAAAATGTTTTTACATGTTTGCTGTGTCTCGTGTGTCTCTTATGAGACAGATAATCTGCACTGCAAAAACACAAAGTCTTACTAAGTCATTTGGTCTAGTCTTCTGCAAATATAGTTCACTAGAAATAAGACAAAATTAACTTATAAGCAGAGCTGAGCAGAGCCTGAGGGAAGAGGAGAATCACTTTACATATTTTTACTAAAGTAGAATTAAAGAGTTTCCATCCAGGAAATTAAGTCGAGTAAAAAAGTATTTGGTAAAAAGTCTTCTCTAGTGCTGACCAGCTGATCAAATGATCAATCATTTAATATTTAAAATATTGATATGAAGTTAAATAGAAACATTATATCAATCATTACGTAAGGTTAAGTAGTATTTGACAATAATTTATATAAATTGAAAAAAATCAGGCCAAAGAAAATGTTTCCAAATCCGTTTCTTTAACAGAAACTGCAGGTGAGTTTCTCTGCTGAGCTTCTGGTTAAAACAAGTTTATTTTCATTCACTGGGTAGAAAATCCAGAAATTATACTTGAGCAAGAGTAGAGATACTTCAAAATAAAATTACTGAAGTAAAAGTAAAAAGTACAGCGTAGTAAAAAATACTCCTAAAAGTACATAAAAAATACTCAAGTAAATGTAACTAGTTACTTCCTGGTTCTGCTAATAAGAAACTTGTTTTAATAAATAACTCCTTAAGATTGAAAAGGTTCCTGTTCTGCAGTCAGACGGTTTCCATTGTTAGAATGAATTTATCTGCCTCAGCATTCATGGCCGACTGCTTCATGATAATTATTTAGGTTATTGGTTATTCTGATTATTAATCATAAAAAAACACTGTAGATTTTTCATTTAAGCCTTTTTATTCAATATTAGAAATACATTCAAAGATGCAAATAAACTAACAATTAAATTCCTTTTTAAATTATTAAATAATAACCATTTTATGACTAAAAGTCACTAACAACCGATTTAGTGAAGGTTTGCAGCAAATAATGAATCTGCAGCTAAAAAATGTGAAAAGTTTCTGCTGGACTGAACATCAGATCAGGTTAGAGATTATCTGGTGATTAATGTTTGGATTAACTGATTAATAATTGAATATAAAAGGTGGTTAACATGAGATTCTTTTTACAGAATTTGAACCAGTGAAAGTTAAAGCCATTCCACTTGATCAGTTTTGGTTGATTTATAGACAAAGTTTTTTCAGTTTAAATGCAAAATGTTTATAGTTTTGGTTTAGTTTCTGCCCTGACTGTTGTTTTTTCAGGAAATTGTCATTTTTGAGCCTTTATGCTCCAGTTAACGATTAATCAATTACTAAATCAGTTGATGATTATTTTAATAATGGATTAATTATTTCAGCTTTAAGGTGAAGATCGTTCCAGATCTGAAGCAGAGTGAAAATGAAAGATGATGATTTTGAAACTTTCCCTTCGTTCCCAGATGGAGGAAGAGAAGAAGCAGAAGAAGGAGGAAGCTGCCAGGAAGAAGCAGGAGCAGGAGGTCCGTCGGACATTTTGAATCGGTTGGATTCGCCGACTCGCTCGCCCAATAATCACTTTGCTCTCTCTCTTATAGATGGCGAAACTCGCCAAGATGAAAGTCCCTCCGTGTGAGATGTTTCGCTCAGAAACAGACAAATATTCCAGGTTTGATGAGACGGTAAGTGGAATATTCTCACTCCTTCCAAACGAAGCCAAAAAGCTTTTGGTTCATTTGAAAATGTTTTTGAACAGTTTTCCAAAACTGAAAACTTGGTAACTTTCCTGTTTTCCTCCCCTCAGGGTTTTCCCACTCATGACGCTGAAGGAAAGGAGCTGAGCAAAGGCCAAGCCAAGAAGCTGCGGAAGCTTTTTGAGGCTCAGGAAAAGCTCCACAGCGAGTATCTGCAGATGAACCAGAACGGGAACTGAGAGTCCATCTAACGCAGCTTCAGCAGGGACTCGGAAAACAACGAATTTTATTCTCCTCAGATCAGATCCAGAAACGTCTAAATGTGGAAGAAGAGACGTTTTCTCCATCAGCAGAACCCAGCTGCTTCTGTCGCTTCGTTTCCAGACTGGGATCCAACTCATGAACTTCATCTGTGACGGTTTCAATCATGCATTCCTGTCAGCCGTTCATTCATTCATTCATTCATTCATCCGTCTGTAAACCGATTCAAACAAACTGCGACGCCAACAGACGGGGAAACTGGAGTCAGGAAAACCTGAGAAGCTGCATCCAAACCTTGTTCAGTTCTAACAAAACTGGTGGCAAAAATTTTCATTTGTGCTGCTTTTGCTTTGAATATATTAATAAAAGTTTAAAGGTCAAAAGGTCAACCAGCCCCCCCACATTACTCAAATCAAACTAAATTGAGGTCAATGTTATGTTTGTGTCGCTGTCATTTAAAAGATGTTAATAAATGTTTCCAGAGGTCATCAGAGGTCAACCAGGGACCGCTCTCGTTTCCAAAACTAACTAATTTGGTGTCAGTCAAATCTGTTAACTTTTTTGCTGGTTTGTGTTGTAATTTTTTTATCTTTTCATCTTAAAGACATAAATAAATGTTTCCAGAGGTCATGAAAGGTCAACAAGCTCCTCCACCTTCCTCAAATATAATAAAAATTGGTGTCAAACATTTGTATTATATTTTTATTAATATATTTAAAATGATAGCGACACAAATGTTTGACAACAATATTCATAGATTTGGGTAATGTGGGTGGGGCTGGTCGACCTTTTGACCTTTAAATGTTCATTGAAATTTTTAAAGCCAAAGCAGCATAAATGTAGTGAAGTTGACTGACAGCAGGTTTGACTGATTTGAGGAAAACGGTTGACCTTTCATGACCTCTGGAAACATTTATTAATATATTTTAAAAGATAGCAGTATAAACGTTTGACACCAGTTTCATTAGATTTGAAGAAGGTGGAGGGGAAAACTCCCTCAGGTTAGTATTTGTTGTAAGAAAAGCTTCCAAGTTTTCATGTTAGTTCTGGAAAAACGTTCCCGAATAACAGCGTCCTGTTGGGAGTAAGATGGATAATAACAGCTTTCCACATGTCCAGGTCCGTTTTTCTCCAGTCCTCGTCCCGGTGCTGTCTCTGTGAAAACGGACCGAGTTTATATTTGTTGTGGTCCTGCCGATAAATCCCAGGATGTTCCAAACGCAGGAGCTGCAGGATCCTGGGAGCATCAGCAGATCTGAGAGGAAGAGCTGGGCTTTTTTAGTCAACCATCCATCCATTACTGCTAGTATTTTTCTACTGATTTATTAGAAACTTGTGGTTCTGTGAAGGCGCAGCTGCAGGTTGTGAAGAAGATGCTCTAATAAAAACAGTCAGAGACACGGGTGGTGTCTTTATTTCAGACAATACAGACTCATTCAGATCAGAAGCATCATTCAGAAACTCTTCAGGAATCATTTATTTTCATTTATCCAATCTGAGTCAGAAGTAATTTGCTCCACATGCAGATCACTGACAATCCAAGACACATCTGGGAACCCAAAAGATATTGCTTTGAGATTACTATGAAACTTCACATTTTAAATAAATTTGTACCAAATACAACTTTATTTTTATTTGTTTTGATATTTTTCACTGAAATTGCAAAAAAAAAATAATTTTGTAGTCTTTCTGAGCATAAATCAGGTTCTGCCTCTTTCCCTGGTTAAAAAACCAGCTGCATACGATGTTCTGATGTGTCAAATGATGATCTAGATTTTTATAGATGTTTTCTGTTTTATTTCTGAGTACATTAAATTCTTGTAAGTTAAGTTCAAATGTAGACTAAAAAAATTATACTTTGTGTTGCACCTTAAAAGTTCCCCATTTAAGAACTTAGTTTAGTCTACATCTTTATTTTAAAAAATATTCAATTTGAACCTTTTTATCTGCACCAACTGCCTGACTTTGGACACCTATTACTTAAAATCGTCTCTTCTATCCATCATAAGGAAAATATCATCTCCCTACTCCAGCATCTCTCTTTCCTCATTGGTCTCTAAACCAAGGAGGTTTGTTAGCAGCTGATGATGTCATCCAGGCTATGCTACGGTTTAATATTAGCTCTGATGTCTGGATACTGAGCTGTTAGCATGACATAATGGTCATGGGATTGTCACACAGCAAGTCTTCAGTCAGAGGCCTTTTCAGATTTGTTGCAAAACTGACAGCTACAGGAGTCTGAAGATATGAGTTTCAACAATATTGAATTGACCTTTTTAAGTTTTTCTGATTTGTATTAATGCACATTCAAAATCACTGATGCTCTTTAGTTATTTAAAATTTAACAATAATAACTCATTAGATGGCTGGTGATGCCATCTAATGAGCCACTGATTCCCTCTGGTTCTGGTTCTGTTGGAAGATCTCATCCAAACCATCTGAACCAGATGGATTTGACTAAATAATTCAGACTTGGTTTAATATTTTCATTTAAAAAGTTGAAGTTCTGATTCAGCAGTGAATCAGATAAGATCTTTAACCGGTTAATGTATGAATCATCAAGAAACATAGAATTACTGACATATTTATTATTAAAATGTAAAAATAAAAGTAATTGTCTTATTTTAGAGAATATTTGATACAAACAGGAAGTTGCTGTTTAACACACTGTGAAGAAGCATGTTGTTATACATGGAGGCAACCAGTTTCATTTACTTGAGCAAGTTTTTGAAAAGGAAAGTACTTGTAGGAGTATTTTTATTGTACTTAGTCTTACTTCAGTGAAGTTTCTGGTAACCCAGAAACGCATCAGACACAAGCCTACAATTTATGTTTGAGTGAGAGCTCTTGTTTACACACCAGCTTTGTTGCTGTGCACTGTTCTAATTTATATACATTAACAACTGAAAGAACTGGTTTCAAAAGCTTTTTGTTGTGAAAAACAGATTTTAACATGATTATTACTTTGTGATGATGTGATATATTTTTGCACTTTTTTATTATTTAAAGGGTAAAAACCTAATTTTATATTTTATCTGTCGGATTATATTTCTATAAATTAAATGAAATGAAGAAGTAATACTCAATAACTCAGTAATGTTTTTATGGAGAAATACTTTATACTTGAAGCAAAGTAATATATATATAAGTTTTGTTGATCTTCAGAAGGATATTTCGCTACTAGCATGAAGCATTTCTGCTGTTTACCTATCTGATTTTGACTTCCTATTCTCAGCCAATCAGCGGCCTCCTAGCCTCAGCTGCAGCCAATAAGTGGCCTCTTAGCCTAATCCATAGCCAATCAGATTCCCCGCAGCGCTATTTGAAAGTCCTGAGTGAATCGTGTTCTGTAGTTTCAGCTGCTGTGGATCTTCTCCGGTTCTGGTTCTAGTATTCAGGATTTTATCTCGACATGTCTGCTGTGGGGCTTCGAGCTGCGGTGAGTTAACATGTCTCCGTCTGTCTCCGTGTCTCTGTCCTCGTTGTCCAACTTGTCTCGGTTTGTTGCAGCCGCTGCAGGCCGCAGAGGAGCCTCTGAAGAAGGGGAAAAGCTCCGCAGCGGCTCCGAGGAGAGCAGCTCTGGGAGAAATCACCAACAACACCGGAACACTGGCCGACACCAAGGTAACACCCGGGACCAGAACCCGCTGGTTCTGGGTCCAAACCGGCTGGGATTTCGGGTCTTTGAATCGTGTGTCGTTATGGTAACCTAATTAAACTCGTCAGGTTTTAGAGGTCAACGTCCCAAAGACCCGGATGTTTTGGCCTTTGACTTGTAGGTGACCCGGATGTAGACCCAAATGTTTGCTCTGTTGGTTTTTAAACCACATTAGTTGTTGGGGGGGATAAATGTTTTGTCTTATTTTTATGAGCAATCTGGGACATAAACAATTAAAATCATCCATAAAACTTTACTTTTCTTTCTGCTGTCATATTTAAGCAAACAGATAAAATAAATCTTAACCTAATGGAGAACAGTTGTATGTGTTTGACTTACCGGAATACAATTGAAAATTAAAGTAGTTTTGTTTGGGGAGATTGTTCTGTTTAGTGTGGGCGGGAAAGCTCATCAAAATGCTAAAAGTCGCGCAATATATTTATTTTCTGCATCAACAAATGTTCATGGATCCAGGAAGGTCAAACCTCACCCGGTTCTGGCTGTTGATGGAGTCTGATATCCTGATCTTTACATCATTTCTAGATTTATGTTGATGCATCTTCAAATGTCACATTTGTTGTTCTAGAATCAGTTTTATTGGCAAAGATTGTGGTAGAAATGAGGAATTTCGGTTTAAATTTCTGTTGTTTTTCAGAGGACAGGATCATCCAAGAAGTCCTCCAAGCCTTCCTGCTCCCAGAAACCCAGCCGGATCCCGGAGGCCGGGGCCCGGGTCACGGAGCCGCTCCCGGCTCTTCCAGAGGATCCGACCCTGGAGGTGGAGCGGGAACTGTGCCGGGCTTTCTCCGAGACGCTGCTGCCGGTGCCGGACGTGGATGAGCAGGACGCCGCGGAGCCGCAGCTCTGCTCTCACTACGTCAAGGACATCTACGCCTACCTCCAGAGTCTGGAGGTAACTTCCTTCCTCCTGCTCTGACCTCTGACCCAGAAAGCAACTTTTGCTTTCTGAAGTGTATGCAGACACATTATAGGCGCTCCTCTGTTTTATACATCATTTATACACAAACAGCTGTTGAATGTAGAAAATTCTGACTAGAAATCATTTTGTTTGGTGCCTATTATGTTGCATATAGTGCACAGCCACATTTTGCACCTCTGACCTCTGACCCAGTGACATGCAGGGAGTTGAATATACAAATTGAAAATCCAGGAGTTTCTCATTTACTTTTGGCCTTAATTTAGTGAAGCTTTAATGAATTCTGTAAAATTCAATGATGGCAAGAAAAATAAGATTTGCTAAAAAAAAAAATTAAATTTAAAAAAAAAAAAACAAGCCATGCTCAAACTGCCTGCTTCATGCAGTTTGTGACACAGCGCCCCCCAAAGGTGAGGCACAGCATTTTTATAGATATACTGGTGGCAAAATGTATATTATGTGTATATATATATTTGACCATAAAAATGTTGCTCAACATTTTAAACAAAGAGATTATCAAGTGGAAGCTTTTTTTTTCTTACCACCATTTTATGTTCCTGTTTTCTCACCCATCTCCCCAAACTGCTATGACCTCTGACCCCTGGCGTGTCTCCAGGTGCAGCAGGCCATCCGGGCCGACTACCTGAAGGGGTCGGAGGTCACGGCGGCCATGAGGGCGATCCTGGTGGACTGGCTCATCCAGGTCCACTCCCGCTTCCAGCTGCTGCAGGAGACGCTGTACCTCGCCGTGGCCGTCCTGGACCGCTTCCTGCAGGTGAGCCTCACCGGCACCAGAACCTCGTCCCGCCGCCGGGTCTGACCCTCTGCTGCCGCCGCAGGTCCAGCCGGTGTCCCGCAGGAAGCTGCAGCTGGCGGGCGTGGCCTCCATGCTGGTGGCCTGTAAGTACGAGGAGATGTTCTGCCCGGAGGTGGGAGACTTCGCCTACATCACGGACGACGCCTTCAGCAAGGCCCAGATCCTGGAGATGGAGCAGCTGGTGCTGAGGAGACTCGGCTTCCAGCTGGGCCGCCCGCTGCCGCTGCACTTCCTGCGCCGAGCCTCTAAGGTGGCAAACGTGAGTCTGCAGCTGCAGGGGATTCTGGGAAAACTCCTGATCGGTCCATCGCTTCCGGA
The DNA here is from genome assembly GCA_903067065.1 of Brachyrhaphis terrabensis. Taxonomy (NCBI): domain Eukaryota; kingdom Metazoa; phylum Chordata; class Actinopteri; order Cyprinodontiformes; family Poeciliidae; genus Brachyrhaphis; species Brachyrhaphis terrabensis. The sequence goes on along the minus strand of CAEGAG010103545.1, from coordinate 44,170 downwards.
CTTGCTGTAGTGGCGCTCCGATAAACCGACTGATGTCCATCAGCAGCCTGTCGCCATAACCAATGTTTCTGGGTGATAAACTGTCCCAGAAATGATTGTGGTGGTGATTTTCTGTTTTGGAGACCATTTTCAGCTCATAATGCTAGAACACCCTCTCAGATGAAACTTAATTTCTTAAGATTTAACACTGGAAAGCATTTTAGATAAAACTTAAACTCTGTAACCAAATTTTGTTAGAAAAATTGTTGATCCTTTTGTCTTGAACAGAGAAAATGGGCAAAAGGCAGACAGGAGTTAAAACCAACTACATCATAATGCGTAAAAATTGTTTGCAGCATTTATTTTCAAAATGGCAACTTTTCAACAATATTGAACAGGGAGCATCTCTAACGATTATTAGTTGTATTTAATTTTTTAATGGCTTATTGTATCAGACTTATGCTGTGTTGCATTTTAGGCAATAACTTTATTTATTTGAAGTAATTGAATTAATGTTCTACACATTTTGTCCGATGTTGGATTTTTGTTTTTAAGTCAATTCCTAAGCTAACTGTTAATTGTGTTTTAAATATCGCTGATCAGCCAGAGAACTCCCATCGATCGTTTAGTCTGGTCTGAAAATGGACTGGATCAGGAGTTCTCCAGGGTTCTGGTCCAGACTGGATCAGTGGTTCTGACTGTCTCTGTGTCTCAGACCGACATAGAGAAGCACACTCTGGCCAAGTACCTGATGGAGCTGACCCTCCTGGACTACCAGATGGTCCACCTGCGGCCCTCTGAGGTCGCCGCCGCCTCCCTGTGTCTGTCCCAGCTGCTGGTGGACGGCCTGCCCTGGGTGAGTCGCCCTACCTGTCCCTCTGTCTGTCAGCTTCAGTTCATCCAGCTGGAAACTAGAGATCAGGATGACCTCTGACCTCAGAGCCACATAAAGCCAGTTCCAAAATGGGCCTTCTAGCAGCTGCAGAACATTTCCATGACCAGAGACTAAAGTCTCAGATCAGAGAAACTCATCCAGGCTTTGATTCCTGCAGCAGCTGAAACACTGAGTTAAAGCTAAAACCCAGCTGGTTAGAGTTGTTTTGGGACCAAATGTTTGTTCCTGTTTTCTATACTAATGACTGTTACTTTTTCCTCAGTCACCCACCCAGCAGCACTACTCCACCTACGACGAGGCCCACCTGCAGCCAATCATGCAGCAGCTGGCAAAGAACGTGGTGCTGGTGAACGAGAGGAAGACCAAGTTCCAGGTGAGTCAAAGACATCTAGCCGCCCCGGTCCCCTGTCCCCCGGCCGGAGGACGGGCCGCCCCGGTCCCCTGTCCACCGGCCGGAGGACGGGCCGCCCCGGTCCCCTGTCCACCGGCCGGAGGACGGGCCGCCCCGGTCCCCTGTCCCCCGGCCGGAGGACGGGCCGCCCCGGTCCCCTGTCCACCGGCCGGAGGACGGATTCTCTCTCTCTCTCTCACCCTGCAGGCGGTGAGGAAGAAGTACTCCAGCAGCAAACTGATGAAGATCAGCCTCCTTCCTCAGCTGAACTCCTCCATCATCCAGAAGCTAGCGGCTCCTCTGCTAACGGAGTCCTGAGACCTGGAACGTCTTCCTGTACTTTAACTTTTTGCACTTTAGTTTTGGATTTGTTCTCTTGCTTTGGAGCTTTTTTATTAAAATGTTTTTATGAACTTTCATAATTTTGTAGTTTTCTTCAGGATCTTGTTGTTGTTCCTTAAACTGTATTGTGAACATGAGCTGCAGAAGTTTGTCTGCAAGCAACTTCTGTGGAAACAAACTCTAAGACTTATTTTTATTTTTAAATCAAGAAGTTGGGTTTAATTTTTGTTAAACTGAAATAAAACTTGTTTTAAAAACTGAGTCTGTTTTCTATATGTTCAAGCCTAATTCAGAGCCAAGGCCAATTATTTTAATTTGACAACATTTATGCACAAAAGTAAGAAGTGACTCACTAATTCAATAGTGGTATTAAAATGGAACCAAAAATGAAAAGCAACATTTTAAATTTAGGTTCAGTTAAACTGGTCTTGATGGACTAAATTTTGACTTTCTATTAAATTATTTTTTTTACAGTCACTGTTTAGTTTTTTCCTTCAGTTTTTCTCTAATCTATTTTATTTTTTAAAGAAATTGGGTATTAAATCATTCTAAATATAAATTCAGTATTTCTCTAATTCTTGCATGGTGTCTTTTTCCACATCCTGGTTTGTTTTCCAACATTTCTCACTTTACTAAAAGCCCTGCTGATCTTTAATTTAAGGCAAATGCAAATAATTTTATGCCTTAACTTGGTAGTTGACCCGTTAACAGAGGATCCACTCGGTCAGTATAAAGAACTGGTCATGTAATCATCAGATCACAAGTGTCTCCATCCAGAAGTGAGCTGAGAAGCTCAACATGTGACTAAGTTCATTTCTCAGCATTTCACCCCATGAAGTGTTTTTGATAGTAAAGTCATCTACATGCACCTGAATGTTTCTAGCGAATATTAAATGTAACCAATAGAGACATCAGTTTATTACTAAAATAGTCTTTATTTTCTGTGTGGAGCTGACGGGCTCCAGTGGTGCTGGTTGTCGGGTCGAGGTTCTGGCTCAGTTGAATCGGACTCTTCGCATGGAGCCCACGGTGCTGTTCTGGCTGCCCCAGTCGTTGAAGTTGTGGTAGTCCCGTTTCTCCAGGATGTAGTGCTGCCCCCTGTAGTTGGGCTCCTGGTACACCACCCAGCTGTAACGGCAGAACGGACCGGACAGGACGGTCAGGTCAGGTCCAGAACACCCTGAGGTTCCTTCCTGGTAACCCCATTCACCTTGTTATGTATTCATTAACAACTGTTTAGTTTTAGGCTAAATATTTAGCTGGATAACTAAATATTTTGCTGACTAGCTAAAGCTTTAGCTTGCTCAGTTTGAGGCTAAATCTTTAGCTCGCTAAATAGCGGATGCTTATCTCGTTAGCATCCCATTATTTCGCTAAATATTTCATTAATAATTTTAAATTTAAAATGTAATTAATTTTTTTAGCTACCTAAATATTTAGTTAGCCACCCAAATATTTAGCTGGCTAACTAAGTATTACGTTTCAAGCTAAGTATTTAGCTTTCTAACTAGAGATTTAGTTTGAAGCTAAATCTCTTAATTTATTTCTGTGTAATTTTTCTGTTGTGAATATTCTGCCAGTCTTGGCCAGGATTCTCTTGCAAAAGAAATTTTTAATCCCAGTGGTATTTTCCTGATTAAATAAATGTTAAATAAAGAATATATATACACATTTAGCTTATTAAAGCTAGCATTTTTCTGTTTAAGGCTAAATATTTAGCTTGATTCACCATTTATGAACAATATTTCTGCATTTATCTTACCTTGGGTTAACTACTTTGACAAACATTGACCTACTTTTACTTGAATGCAAGACCTTCAGCTCAAATAAGGAAATAATCAACCCCAACCTCTCTTATAGCGCATTCATGCTAAACCTTTTTATATTTTGTATCTGCAGCAATTTAAAATATTCCTTTAGTTTATTTTTGAGCAGATAAAATTAAAATGGCACAAACATTTTGTAAGTACGGTAAAGGATGTATGATGCTGTGGGTTGTTAGAATGCAGGACTTTATGAACTTGTTGAAAAAACCACAACATTTAAAATAAAATCTCTGACAGGAAACTGAAAGTGGGTCATCATCTGGTCTTTCTGGAGGATTAAACGTCCTGAAGAGAGAGAACCCAGATCTCTGGATCCAAAGGTCAAAGATATCATAGCTTCTTATTAAACGAAGCCTTTCCTGATGTAAAACCTGAACTGGACCTGCCAGGACGGTGGACTTACGCTCCTCCCAGGACGCGGATGGACGCCACTCTGTTGAGGTTGTAGCGGCTCAGCAGGTTGGGAATGTCATCTTGGATCTCCATCTTCTTCCCGGAGAAACCGGCTCGCTCGAACAGCTGCGCCCTGGAAGGATTGTTGTCCTGAGGGCCAGAGACGCAGCGGATCAGGGAGGAAGACGACACATTTAGAAATCAGGTAAAACGATATTTGAGAGGCTCACCTGCTTAACGGAGCGGACCGAGGAGACGTGGTCCACCTGGGCGCACCAGCGGTCGTAGCAGTTGTACTCCCCGCGGTCGGACATGTCCCACAGGTACTGACGGCCCCGGTAGTTCTCCTGCTCGAACCCGACCCATCTGCCAGACACGCCACAGAGGAGAAGAAGAAGATGATGAGTTCCTCTCTTCTAGAGATGATATTTTAAGACAGTGGTTCCTAAACTTTCTCACATCCCCTTTGAAAAGAAAGAAACAGAATTTCACTCTTACTTAGCTTGAGGAGCTCAAGCTGTCTTCACTGGCAGCCAGTCAGGAAGACGATCGTGGCAAATAACGTTTGCCATGACAACAGTCTTTTTAAAATAAAGGCTATTGTCATACAAGGAGTGACATTGAGCCTTTATTGTAGGCCAATAAAAGCTATTTTTATCCTCAAGAAGTTATCTTAACTTACCGTATATTTTATAAAAAATTATTGAAATACAGATTATTTAAAAAAATTTAATTTATGATTTAAAAATTTATTGGGTTTTCTTTTTTCCTATTTTTTTCTTATCTTTCTCTGATAGCGCCCCCTAGCGGCCCTCCCTTTGAAAAACACTGTTTTAGGAGACGGAACCGGTTCTGGTCAGTAGTTCTTGCTTCACTGTGGGAACCTTTGGGAAGTTCCCACAGTGTTCTCAACGTTCCAGGTTCTGCCTGAAAAGGTGAACTTACGCTCCGCTGTCCACCTGGACGGAGTTACATCTCTCTGGGAAGTTCTTGTCGCTGATCCTGGGACAGTCGGAGTTCAGGTCCAGTCGTCTGCCAGCGAAGTTTCGCTGCTCGAAAAGGGTCACCTGGCCGCAGAGAACAAGGTCAAACAGTGACACTCATTGGTTTCATTCAGCAGTTCCAAAATGTTCTGGATCAACAGTTCTGCAAACTTTTGGATCTTTTTCAGATTCTCTTCAACTATCAGCTGTTTTTTTTTTTTTTTGCAAAGTTTGTTGGAAGTATCTCAACCTGTACAGAATATTCCTGTGAAAATGTCCTGAGCTGAACGGAAAAACAAGATCCACAGAAAAACTCTCCAGAACCTCAAAGATTTTAGGAAATTCTGGCTAAAAATGTAAAGAAATGATTTTAAAACCACCAGGAGTCTCAAATCAAATAACCAAAGTTCTTCTACTAACAGGCAGGTTTAATCTAAAAATAATTAGATAATTTGTTAGAAGTAATCAAATCAAGCTGTCATGTTAAACAAATGTAAATAAATGAAGTTGAACATTTATGTAACAAATGATCTGATTTTTGAAGGTGGCGCTGTTTTCTCGGCTGGACTCACCCTCCCAGTGGACCCGTAGAAGGCACGTTGGAGCACAGACCCCAGTTTGCTGCAGACAAACAAACCCACAGACCATTTTATTCAGAAAAACAGACAAATATTAAACTCTCTTCATGTTTTGGAGCCTAACTGGACTCTAAAACTGTGGTTAGCTCAGGTTTCATGGTGTCTTTCTCCTCATCCTCAGTCTGGGTGATTTGGTGGAACTGTTGGCGGCCCCCGCGGCGGGCCCCGGCCCCCGGGACGTACCTGGTTTGTTGGGTTAATCCTGGGACCTTAGTGAAGATGTTCATGTCAGCTCTGCGAGGCAGCCGGAAAGCGCCTTAAATATGGCGCGTTGATGCAGCGCAGAGCTACCAGAAGGCTCAGGCTGCTCCTGATGCGGCCGCCGGGGCCCGCGGGGCCATTCATATGCTAAACACACACTCCTGATGCCCCCGAGTCACAGGATGAATGAAACAGAAACACAACGAGCGCGGAGTGCAGCGCCAACACTTTGGGTTTGAACATTTCAGCGTTTTCTCTGAAACAAAGCAGAGAGAAGGGCCGTGATGGCGGCGGGGCCCGCTGCTCCTGGAGCCTGGATTATTCACAGGAAGCCTGGAGAACGCCGCAGGACATCCTGACTAAACCGAACCCAGGTCAACTATTACTGCACCTGACTGAGTCATCATCACATCTAATCATTTAACGTTAATGTTCATCAACAGTTGGTATATTTTTATCCAAATATCATTTTATTGATATAATACATTCAAATATAAAAGATCAAAATGAATAATTTTTGGTGCACAGGAAGAAAATATTCCCTCCAGGTGTGACATTTCAACAAATGTCACACCTGCGCCCCCTGCTGGCATAGATATGTGCCTGCAGTATCCTGTTGACCATATATGGACTAACCTTCATATTTACCTCTACAGGAGCATTTTAATAAATAAGGATGTCATTCAAGAATTAATATGCTTCAGTATTTTAATTAAAACAGTGAAACTCGGATGTTATGATAATTATTATACACAGTGAAGTATTTTGATGTGTCCTAATAACATACCAAACATTGATATTTTTGCGCTAATGCATAATTGTGAGTTTATTGCAATTTTCTGCAAATAAAGGTCAAAACTGTTAAGTGATGCTAACTCCCACCTGCAGGTGGCAGTATTTCTTTTAGGTATATAAGCCGTATATAACAGCTGACTGTACTTTTAAGAGAAGAAAAGGAAGGCATGTTAGCATTGTAGCACAGCTAGCTCCTGCTGGAAGTGAGTAAAACAGCAACTTAAAATGAATTTCAAACATTTTTTGATTGCAAAAGTCACAAAAACACACAAAGTCCTGGAGGAAGACTTTTGTTCAGGTATGATTTAGATAACTTTGTTGTCAGGTAAGGATCAGATACTGTCAGTAGGAAGTGGAAGGGGTGTACTTTCTTTTTCCTCAGGCCTGCAGAGCATAAAGTCATGTTGAACAGAGACATTCAGTTTGCTTACAGTGTTAAAATCCCTCCATTCTCCATCAGATGTGTTTGTACAGCAGATTTACTGTCACACTCCATTGGCTCCCAATGCCACACCATTCAGAGAGTGTGTGGGGGTGTGTGTGTGTGTGTGTGTGTGATGAATAGTGGAAAAGGTCCTGGATGTTTCACTCCGTTGTGTTTTTGTTGCGCTGGCAGGGAACCAGAAGCTTCAAGACTCTTCCTGCGTCCCGGAGACGGACGAGACAAACACAGCAGGTCAGACGTGTGTGTGTGTGTGTGTGTGTGTGTGTGTTTGAGACCAGCAGCGTGAAATGTCTCTGTTGGACAAGCTGTCCCACTTCCTGTCCCAGTTTGTCCCACAGCTGGCTCAGATAAATCTGCTGTCGCCATGGCGACACACATCAGGGCAGAGGGCCGCTTCCTCTGGCCTTTCTGGCAGTTTGGTTGCGGCGGTGATTAAATCCAGCTGCATGTTGCCTGTCCTGCAGGTGTGAAGGAGCGGGGACGATGCTGCGGACAGGAATGCGTCTTCTGGCGCTGGCGCTGTGTGTTTCAGCTGGTGGAGACTTTGACTGGGCCAAACATGAGAAAACCTCTTTCTACTACGGGACCTTCCCAGCTGGTACGAACTGGTAGGAGGGAGAAACATGAGTTACATTTCTGTTTGGAAAATTTCAAAACCAACAATTGCAGAAAATTCAGATGAAAAAAGTTATCTATGTTAGACCTTCAGCAATAAGCAATAAATCAATTAATCACATAATAAATTAAAACACCTCAATAATTTCTGCAGTTCTGCAGAATATTTTCCATGGTAAGAAAAATTATATTGATAATAATTTTGCCCTGATCTCCATCTTCATCAGCCGAATGGTTTCAGGATGTTCTGGGAGAAATATTCCAATCTTTCCTCAAACTTTTGTTTTTTTTTTAATTAAAACTTTGGACTAAATCAGACTGAGGATCCTCTGTGTGTGTCTGGATTAATTTATATTTAATCCAGTTCCAGGAACCAAAGCAGGAAGTGTTGAGTCAGCTATTTGGGATTGTGAACCTGGACCAGAACATTTATTTGGTTTTCTTTAGCAGCTGAAGTTTAACTTGTTTTATTTGGAGCTTTAAAACTATTATTATTATTTTTGATAAACCTGCAGGTTTCTCCTGGGGAGTCGGCAGCTCAGCCTATCAGACCGAAGGAGCGTGGAATACAGACGGGAAAGGAATGAGCATCTGGGATGTTTTTGCTCATAAAAAAGGAAAAATCACTTCAAATGAAACGGGAGACTCTTCATGTGAAGGCTACTACAAGTTCAAGGTGGTTACACGATTCTCCAAATGTTTCTTATTATTTCAGAATTATGCAACAATAGTTCAGTTTTCAATGCCGCTAAATAACTTTATAGATGTTTATGTTCAGGTAAATGTTCAGAGTCAGTTTTTTATGTTACTTTGAATGAAAACATTTCTCTGATCAACACAAAACGCTGCAGATCCAAGAATGATACGAACTTCAAGCAACAGAAAACAGAGTCATGCTCAGAGGAAGGCCAGATGAAGCACAAATTTATTTACAATAAATACAAAATGCAGCTAATTTTCTCATTATGTAACAGAAGCAAAACATTTAACAGCAGCTTGAAAACATTCTTGTTTTGTTTTGGATCAGAAAATCAGTGTGAAATAATGTTTTTGTCTTTTAGGATGATATTAACCTGATGAAGGAGATGAAGCTGAATCATTATCGTTTCTCTGTTTCCTGGCCGAGGATTTTACCCAGCGGGTTGAGAAGTAAAAACCCAGTTTGGCCACTTTACCTGAAAATAAAACCATTTCTAGGACATTTTCCTAACTAAGAGAATCCAAAACTTCTCCAATCAGCAGAATTATTGGCGTCAGTTGAAGGTGATAAAAACTCAAATGCAGCAGGAGGATTTCTATATTTGTTTACTTCCTGGTCTGTCCTTTGTCCCGCCCCCTCATCCTTTCTGTCCAATGGGACCAAAGATTGTCACGGCTTTGTTTATCAATTATAGTCCACTTGCAAAAATAAAAATAAAAAATGCACCAAAAGAAAACAATGAAGCGTACTTTCCTGGACCAAAGGACTTTCCTGGTGTGAATACAGCCTAAAGCAATCTGAAAAGTGTGGCGTGCATTTATAATTAGCTCTAATATTTTGTAGATCCACCTCTGGCTGCAGGTAGATCTGTAGGTCTTTGATGTATTTTGCTACCGGTTTCTCAGTTTAATTTAGGTCTGTACTTTGACTAGGCCATTTTAACCCTTGAATCTGCTTTGATCTGAACCATCCCATAATACCTGTTCAGGCTGGTGGTCCTGTTGGAAGGTGAGCCTTCGCTCCTGGCTCAGCTCTTCTGCAGCCGCCAGGGTTTTGTTCCAAACAGCTTCCCTGTCCCAGAGCATGATGCTGCCTCCACCGTGTCCTGCTGTGGGAAGGTGTGTTTGTCACTCTGAACAGTTTGGGGATCATGCAGTGGGGAGACAGTTCACCTTCACCTGTCATCACTTTGTCTGCAGATTGGAGAATATTCCAGAAATATGTTGGTTTTATTTTAAGTACTTTTACGTTTTTCTTGTTTTTGGATCCGTTTGTTTGTTTTCTGACATGAAATTGCTTTTCGGTCAGTGAATGAAAATCCCTGTATTCCTGTATAAGTGGCTGATGATGATGTAACTTCCTGCAGGTGAGCACGTTAACGAGAAAGGACTCAGGTATTACAGCGACCTGATCGATTTGCTCCTGGACAGTAAGATCACACCTGTGGTCACTCTGTACCACTGGGATCTACCTCAGGTGAGTTCCTCCCGCCTGTCCGACGCGTCGTCGTGGACGGAGCCGTGACCAGGATGTCGGCGTTCCCGCAGGTTCTGCAGGAGAAATATGGCGGCTGGCAGAACGCCAGCATGGTCGGCTACTTCAACGAATTCGCCAACTTGTGTTTTGAACGTTTTGGGAACAGAGTGAAGCACTGGATCACCTTCAACAACCCCTGGGTGAGTGGATGGTGTGTTCACTGACCGTGGGAATGTCTGGACTGGGATCTCACTGAGGGGTCTGCTTCTTTCCAGTCCATTTCTGTGGAAGGATACGAAACAGGGGAGCACGCCCCCGGACTGAGGATGAGGGGCAGCGGAGCTTACAAAGCGGCTGACCACATCATCAAGGTCAGTCTGGGTCCAGATCGCTCCAAAAGCCGACTCTGCCATTATGACCCTGAACGCAACGCCGTGGGTTCAACCTGGAGGTTCAGATGTTACATCAGGATCTGGTTCTGATCCAACATGACAGCAACTAAAGAAAAGCTTCGAGTTTCAAATTGAAGCTGCTGATCTGTTCTGTCAGGGTTTGATCGTTTCTTCAGTTTAGAGTTTAGACTCCAAACTGAGTCACTCCTAATTCACTAAAACAAGATTCAGACTCAACTTGGACTTGTTAGACTTGAGGTTTGATTTGGCCTCCAGTGACTTGAAATTTAACTTGGACTTGGATAAAATGACCTGTGAACATCTCGTTATCCTGAACTGTGAAGTTGTCTCCTCACATGAGGATTTCAGACTCGGAGTTCAACCTTTAGGCATTAAATTAGTTGCAGAAAGTGGAGCTTTGTGATCAACAGAAATAATTTGATTTAAATGTTTCATAATCAAACATATTTAGAAATGTCCCAGTTATAAAAACTAGTTAAAATATAAACAGAATAATATTTACATCTCTGTTTCATTTTTTTTAAGTAGTAACTGTAGGTACTTCCTGTTGATGCTCGTCTGTTTCCAGGCCCACGCTAAAGTCTGGCACACCTACGACATGAGGTGGAGAAGCAAGCAGAAAGGTGACGGAGTAAACCGACCCGATGGTTTGGCTCTGGGGTTCTGGTCAGTAGTTAACTGGTTTTCAGCTCGGCTCAGGTCTGATCGGGATCTCCCTGACCGCTGACTGGGGCGAACCGGTGGACGTGTCCAACCAGCGGGACGTCGAAGCAGCAGAGCGCTACATCCACTTCTACCTGGGCTGGTTCGCCACGCCGCTCTTCCATGGAGACTACCCGGCGGTCATGAAGGAATACATCGGTACCTTCACGCTCCGTTTCCTCCTGCAGATACAATCATGTCCTGATTCAGTTTTCAGCTAACAGGTTTTGGTTTTCCTTAAACCTTTCTCAGAAAATGGCTGACTAAACATTAACAGACATTAACACCATAATGCCTGAATTTACATCCAGTTGTATAAAGACATGTTTTTGCTTTTAATCAGATGTTAAATAAATTAGTAGGTCTGCCACAAAAACACATTTTGCTGGATGATAAATTATTGCGATAATGTTCTTTTGAGACCATATTCAAGTAATATTATGGTAATGGTATAATAATGCAATAACACATTCTCAAATATCAATAAACTTTAAATTGGTCTTCAAAAAAAGGTTTAGTTGAGACCAAAGAACCAGACTGAAAGCTTTTATTGTCCAGTTTTTGGTAGAAAGAGAAAAAACGATAAATTATGCAAATGGAAATGATTGAATTTGTTTTAATTTATCGTGCAATTAATTGATTATTGCTTATTGTGGCCTAAAAATTAGATATTCTAAACTTAAGCACTGCACCACCAGTAATATATATCAGCTACGATGCTAATTATCATCACTGGGCATTTAAGGAATGAAGCAAACTTTTCACTCTTACTGTTATTTTACTGATGCCGTTTTTGGTCAAACAGCATCAGTAAAATTGAGTTAAAATATATATTTCTGAACAATGGTTGCTTAGGAAACTAATTCAGTAATGCACTATGGATTAAAGGTCAAAATGATTTAAAATAAAGTGATTTTGACATTAAAAACTGGCATTTTAACAAAGGTTTGGACACTTTGAGCATAAATCATTCTGATGGCCCTGAAGGTTCGACTCATTCAGCCTCTCCAGCAGGAATCAGATTATTTTCACGTCTTTTTTCGGTGCCAAAGTTACTGAAACTAGAAAACCTGGAGAAGAACTAATAATCCCTGACTTCTGGATTTGCAGGCAGGAAGAGCGGCCAGCAGGGCCTGGGCGCGTCGCGGCTGCCCGTCTTCTCGCCTCAGGAGAAGAGCTACATCCGCGGAACCGTCGACTTCCTGGGCCTCGGACATTACACCACCCGCTACGTCACCCAGAAGAACTACCCGTCTGGGTTTGGGGACAGTTACTTTGCAGATCGGGATCTGGCGGAGCTGGTGGACCCAAAGTGGCCCGACCCTGGTTCTGAGTGGCTCTACTCAGTTCCCTGGGGGTTCCGGAGGTTGTTGAACTTTGTGAAGGTAAAGCAACAAAATCATCTGTTTCTTCTAACCAGCATATTGTAAATATGAGCTGGTCATTACTGTTTGACCTTGTTTCTTCAATTATCACCATCTTAAAATAGATTTGATATGTTTTTAAAAATCTAAATCCAAAAACAGTTTTATGAACAGAAAATAGGATTTGACCTCAATAAACTTCTTAAAGGAACATTTGAATCTGCGGGATGATGCATCTGTCAGGCCTTGGTTTGTTTGTTTGGAATTGGAGGAAAGAAGAACCGGATCAGGAGGTTCTGTGGTTCTGGATTGGTAGATCTAACCCTAAGTTTTCCGTCTGATGTCACCGACAGACCCAGTACGGAAACCCGATGATCTACGTGACGGAGAACGGCGTCTCTGAGAAGATGCTGTGCACCGACCTGTGTGATGACTGGAGGATGCAGTACTTCAGGGAATACATCAACGAGCTGCTGAAAGGTGACGGTTTCTCCTCTGTGTGGAACAGGAAGCTGGCTGGGCCGCCTCAACGTCTGTCTCTGTTTGGACCCTCAGCCGTTAGAGACGGCGCCAACGTGAAGGGTTACACCGCCTGGTCTCTGCTGGACGGCTTCGAGTGGGACGAAGGCTTCTCTGAGCGCTTCGGACTCTACTTCGTGGACTTCAGGAACAAGAACAAACCTCGCTTCCCAAAAGCTTCGGTCCAGTTCTACAAACGCATCATCAGCTCCAACGGCTTCCCCAGCCAGAGAGAGGTGAGGCCCAGCGGCGCAGCCGGCTCCAGAAGCAGCTGCTGACTCTGGTTCTCTGCTTGGTGTCTGCAGGTGGAGAGCTGGAAGAGGAAAGCTGTGGAGACGTGTTCCTCCAGCAACCAGCTGCTGGCTGCAGGTCAGTGGCATGAAAGGCCCAGATGGATCAGGACCGTGCAGGAATCAGACACTTCCTGCTTGGGAGGTTCTGAAGGTTCTGATTGGTGGGATGTATTAAAGTAGCAAAGTACAAGTTCTTCCTTAATGTCCTTAATTACACTCTTAATGTAATTATGTACACTGAAAGTGTAATTAAGTGAAGTAAGTCCTCTTTAATCAAAGGGAACCTGTTGTATTTCCATTTGAGTTTCTACTGCTTCTAAAAACAACCAAACTCTTAAAAAACACCCAGGCATTTTTTGGCAAGAAGTTCATCTTTCTTGGTGTTTGAGCCGTTTCAAAACCTCCAGAATGTAACGTCACAAATCAGCAGGCACCGCCCCGTTACCTAGCAACCCGAGCAGAATTCCGTTACCTAGCAACCGAAGGATTGCTCGGCTTGTTTGGTCAGCTGATTTTCTCTGTGTGTGCTGTACAATGGCTGCTGGAAAAGACAAGTGTTTTGTTGTTAACACTTGTTAGCAGAAGTGGAGCCTCCTGCACAACCAACCAGGACAAGTGTTACCTCCTGGTTGGTTGTGCAGGAGGCTCCACTTCTGCTTTTCAAAGATATACGGTTGAGTAATTCTGCATCTGTTTGAAGCCTTTTTCACTGGGAGTGTAAATGTTGAGTTGGGGGGCATGGCCAACAGAAGATTAGTGGATTTAAAGTGACAGAGACAATAAAACTGAAAGATTATTATCTGAGAATTAATTTGTGCAAAAAGAGTAATGAAGGTGTTTTGTAGCCCATAGATACATCCTAACCTGTTCAAGGAAGCAGAATAGGTCACTGTAAGTAGATCTATTCGCTGGTACTTTCGATTTTTACTCCACTGCGTTTCTATGGTGTAAAAATTATACCTTACATTTCCATCACATTGCATTTTTGCTTTCATTGATTTGAAATCAATGACTTAGGAATTTTGAGTTAACCAGTTAAAAATGGACTCTAGTTTCAGGAAACTGAAATATTGACTCCATTACAAGGTTGAATATATAATATTCAGCTGTGATGACGTGATGACAAAATGGAGTTGAAATGTCAGTGGAAAGGATCAGCATCTGCTATTCCTTTGTCTACTGTCCCCTATGTAGGCAGACTGCAGTTAAAATGACATATTGATTTTGCTTTGTGTTAAATAAAAACTTTAAAAATTTCAATCATCCTTTTTCTTTTGTTTAATGACATTTAAGTGTGCAGATCCACAAAATCACAAGTCTAAGTGTAAACTGTGTCACAGAGAGTAAACACAATAAAACATGCATCATCTGCAGCATTGTTCATGAAAATGGCAGAACAACATTTATGAATTTAAGAAAATATATATACAGTAGAGACACATGATAACATTCTACATCATTGCATTACAGAAAAAGTACTTTAACTTTCAATACTTTAGGTATTTTTAAAAACAAGCACTTTTACTCAAGTTAAAATGTTAGTGTAATACTTTGTAAATTTGTGTCTGCTTTCTGAAGTTCAGTGTTTGAGTATTTTCTCTTTTGCTGGTTGCAGATCCACTGATCGGCCACATGGAGATGGTCACAGAGATTGTTGTTCCCACCGTCTGCACGCTCTGCATCCTCCTCAGCGCCATCTTCTTCATGTTTCTGCTGCGCCGACGCCTCTGAGGAACGCCCGGGTCGCCTCGTCTGTATCCATGGAAGCAGAGCTCAGCAGGAACCATTCAGAGTGGCGTCTTCCTGTTGACCGCCCTGCTGTTCTGTTCCAGTTGGGTCATCAATAAACAGTCAGAACAAGCAGAATATGATTATTAATCAATAAATTATTTGTAAGCCTGGTTTACTGTTGAACTAAGACTGGATTGAACTGTTCAAACTGTTTCTGATTGGAACAAACAACCAGGCTGAACTTTGTTTTTACTGTTATGAGTTTCATCATATTTAAGCTTTTATTACCAGTTGTATTTTTAAATTTGATATAACAATAAAGTGGTTTAAATGTGCATATTAAATCTGAGGAATATTTAGAGGGTTTGTGTAGTATATAAATGTAATATTTTATTTATTTTTCATCAAGCAGCTCATTTACCAGGTACATGCACTCCTCTGCATGAACCTGCTTGAATTTATTGAGTTCCAACCCTCCTACTGATTATTAAACTTAAAAAAAGTATAATAATCACTTATTTTTCACTTGGTGAAAAATAAATATGAAAACAGATTCACTCATGGAA
This sequence comes from Brachyrhaphis terrabensis, assembly GCA_903067065.1. Taxonomy (NCBI): domain Eukaryota; kingdom Metazoa; phylum Chordata; class Actinopteri; order Cyprinodontiformes; family Poeciliidae; genus Brachyrhaphis; species Brachyrhaphis terrabensis. Next base: position 28,903 of record CAEGAG010103545.1, on the reverse strand, counting down.
AAAGTTATTCCCCTGCAGGTTTTAAAATTGACATAATAAAAATTGCCTAATATTTATCAGCCGGTTCCAGAATAATTAAATCCAACCTGATGTGGACAAAAATACAGGACAGATTCAGCAGCCTATAAGACAAGAATAATAAACAGTGACGGCATGAACTCTTCGTAAGCCTGGTGTTATTTTTTAGTTAGTTGGAGAACCTGGTAACAGCATTCATTTATCCTGGGATTCATTTTCTGCCCCGGCATGTAAAACCTGATGAATCCAGCCGGTGGCAGCAGTGCTGCAGGCTTCTCATGTGAACTGCAGAAGAAGAAGGCGCATCAGTGGCGGGTCCTCTGATTCTCTGGTGCTGCAGTTCATCAAAAGGTACATTAAAGTTTCATTTCACAGAGTTTAATCCTCTCAAGGCTCTTCTCCGGGTCAAGACTGAAGGTTTTATTAGTTTCAGGTATTCTCTGGCCGCCGCTGGTCTTTATTTCAGCTCATTTATCCGCAGTTTGTGTCTGAATTACTGTCACGTTCGGTTCAGCAGCCAAACAAAGAAGACTTTTAACACCTTCATGTCTTCTGTATTGAGGCGAGTTATCGGAACTAACCCAAATATCGGTTCTGTGTCCGGTTAACATGTTAGTCTTTTTGTTTTTGTTGTTTTTTCTAGTGTTTACCGCCTTCATTGTTACTTCTTCTGGAGACTCTCCAACGGCGTATTACCGCCCTCTACAGTGCAGGAAGGGAATTACAGTGTAAAAACAGTTAACAGATACTCTGGTTGAAACCAGGAGTTATTTGAGTCCTGGCAAAGAGGCAGCAACAAATACAGCACAATAATTTAAAAAAATACTAAAATAAATAAAGAACATAAAATTAGATTACAAAATAAAATAATAAAGATAAATAAATACAATATATTGAATCAAATCATGAAATAACAATGAAATATATGGTAAAGAAAAATGTAAAGATTCCAAAGAAATAATAATAAATGAAGCACAAATAAGTAATATAAAATAAAAAAGATCAAACTGATAAATCAATAGACACATTAAAATATGTAAAACATAAATTAAAAGTATATGTAATATGTAAATCTTATAAATGAACAGAAACTAGAGTGCACAACATACAGAAAACTAGTTACTGAATATCGTGACTCCATATTCATGTTTTCCATCACTTTCTCATCGCTGTATTTCTAGCATCTCATCCATCCAACAGATCAGATATATTATCGACTCAGTTTGTTTGCGTTATATTTATTCCAGATGGTTCCTAATACTGTGACTGAACATAAAAACCTGATTAAAAACCCTAAATATTCGACTGTAGTGTTTAGCAGTTTAAATGTAAAAGCTGAAGGTGCTTGTTTTCTCTCAGGATTCAGCCGCCATGAATGACCAACAGGACGACGGGATGAGCGACTTGTCCAACTTGGAGGATGAAGCATTCCCTCCTCTTCCTCCGCCTCTGTCCCCTGGAGCAGCTCAGTCGCAGGGCGACCCGTTTGGAGAAGGTGAGAGTTCGTTTTGAAACATCAGCGGAGATAAACGTGACGATCTGGTGACGGCCACCTGTCGTTGTGCTGCAGCTGAGGAAGGCGACGTGTCCAAGCTGGCTGACGTTCCGGCTGCCAAGAGGAAAGGAGTGAAGAGGCCGCAGCCGAAGCTGGACTCCCAGAGGTTTCCCATCATACCGGGTCGCGTTCCTCTGGTGGTTAATCCAGACGCTCATGACTGATGTCGTTTCCTCTCAGGCTCATTTCAGACAGAGGATTGCCGGCTCTGCGGACCTTGTTCGCTAACGCTCGCTTTAAGGGCAAAGGTCACGAGGTGAGAAGCAAGGTTTGATTAGTCATCATTCAGCTAAAAAATAAACATCTTAAAGGGTCAGTATCATGGAAAACATACTTTTTTGATCTTTCTATCATGTTGTAATGTTTTTCCTTCATCATGTTGCTTTGATTCTTTCATGTCTGAGAAATCCTTTAATCTCCATGGCAACCATTCAGTTGCAAAACGCCTGGGTGGACCTAGCCCCGCTTTTAAGGCGTAGCTCCTTCAGACTAGCCAGCAGCAATTAGCAAACAGCTGGTGGAACTGCTGAGCTTGTTATAGCAGCTGCTGCTCAGAGCAACGCTGGTAAAACGTTAAAGGGCTAATAGAGGAGCCATGCTGGGACGACTTCCTGGAGGCGGAGCTTCAGAAAGAGCAGGAGCTTTTAAAGAGACAGAGACCCAAATTCAAAACGCTAAATAACAAAGTCAAATTTTTATAACAGCTGAAGGTAACAATTACCTGATTATGTTATAAAACGTAATTATTATAAAATACATAACACTAGCCCTTTAAAATACTCCATATCCAGTTGTTTCTGTTGGATCTAAAATGTCTCATCTATAAAAGACTTTGTTCTTCTTCTGATCACACGTTTAATTGAATCCTCTTTGCTTCTGCTGGACGTCTGGACTCGGCTCTTCGTCCAGGCGGAGGACCTGCAGCTGCTCATGCAGAAGATGGAGAACTGGGCCCACCGGCTTTTCCCCAAACTGCAGTTTGAAGATTTCATCGACAGGGTGGAGAAACTCGGCAGCAAGAAGGAGGTTCAGGTGGGCTGAGACAGGAAGGGAGAGTTCCTCTGTGCAGGACGGGTTCTAACGGGTTCCTCCTCTCCGTCACAGACCTGCCTCAAACGGATCCGACTGGACATGCCCCTCACAGACGAAGACTTCATGGACAAACCAGGTGAGCCGGGCTGGACCAGAATTTGATTCTTGCTGCTGCAGATGCTGAATGAGTCGGACCGGACCTTCAGAGGCGTCACAGTAACTAATGTTCACTGGGCCAGATTTAAAAAGTGTCCACATTTTTCTTATAATCCTTGTTTTATATATGAAAATCAGTCCATTTTAAATAATTTTGACCTTTAACCCCTGATGGGATAGTGAAGCTAATTAGCTTCTACCTCCTTCACTGGAGATGTATAAACATTACAAATGTTGGTCATGATAAGCAGATCATGAAGTCCTTTGATGCCCTCTAGTGGTTGGAGTTTTAACTACATGTAGTTCATGGGCCGATAGCCTGAAACTTTGCTGATAAACTCAGTAAATAATCTTAATTATGAGATAGAGTGTGCAATAAAATATATTTAGGCAAAATAATGTTGTCTATATAAGATATATTAAAACACATGTGACCATAATTCTAAATTATTCCAAATTTTATTGTTGGAAACACCAATGGCTGCTCAAAAATATGTGTAAATTCAGAAACTGATTTCATTTTGCCAAAACATGCCAGCAGCTCATGATACTTTGCAGCCAATAAATTCATCTACATTTAGAAATCTGTAACATAATGATGAAGCAATGGTTGTTCACAAACATTTTAACTGTATTTTAAAGTTTTGTTTGAGCAAAAGCAGCATCAGTAAAATAACATTGTAAGACTGAACTTCATTCTTCACATGTCTAAGTAGCAGCTCTCTGGATCTGAGGTGATTTCTCTCGTTTCCAGGAGCCGAGGAGCCGCCGGCTGGATTCCAGGATCCCGATCCGTTCATCAGTCAGGCCTCCTTTACCGATCCTCCAGGTCCGGTCCACTCCACCCCGGCTCCGGTTCCTCCCTCCTTGACCGAGGAGCAGCGCCAGCGGATGGAGCAGAACCGGCAGCGAGCGCTGGAGAGGCGACTGGCCCGGCAGCAGCAGACAGGTGAGACGGTTCCACCCAGAACCACTAGAGGGCTCTCAGAACCCGGCCGTCCACCGAAAAATACTTCAGGAAGTTTTTCTGTTTCCTCAGATTCTTCGGAGACCCAGGCTGACACGGCGCCCTCAACAGGAAGTGACCTCACAGCAGATCTCAACGGGTCTACTGAGCAGAACCAGAAGACAGGAGAACATCTGGACCCGGATTTGTCCGGCAGCACAAAGACTCCTCCACCTGAGGCTTCTGAACCCGACCCTCCAGCAGAACTTCCTGCTGAGGATGAGAAAGAAAAGAGTCCAAGCTCCCAACCCTGAGGTGTGTCAAAAACTGGATCTCTGCAACAGAACCTTCTACCAGAACCAATCTGCAGAACCTTCCTGGGTTCTGAGCTGGAGCCTGAAAAAGTTCTGCCATTTTAGTTTAAACCTGGATGTTTCTGTTCTGGCCCGGTTCTGGTCCATGGCAGAGGAGTGGACTGTAACAGGTTCTGTTTTACTAGGAAACAACCAAAACGGGCCGGTTCTGTGTTCAAGTTATTTTAATATAAAAATGTCCGATAATAATAAACAGTTGATTTTAATAAAACTGGGTCAGAGTTCATGTTCTGATGGTGAATCGTTTTCCTTCCAGAACCAGAACATTTCTACCAAAACGAGCTAAAAACATTTCCCACATCTCATTTGCTGGTTTCTGTCGGTTCTGGACCGTTGGGTCAGAACCTCAGGAGTCGCTCTGTGTTGGCTCGTCCTCTACGCCGTCACGGTGCCCGCCCGCACTGCAGCGTCTGGGTCCATCAGCGCCAGCTCTCGGATCTCCTCCAGCAGGGAGTACAGGTTGGGGGTTCTGCTCTGCCGGAACTCCCGCTCCTCCTTGGAGAGTTCGGGTCGGCGCGCCGCCTTCTCCTGCGCCTCCCCGGCCAGCCGCACCACCTCCTGCACCAGCTGGCTGCGGCGCGGCGAGCCGGGCCGCTGCTGCGTCGCGCCGAGGTGCGGCTGGTTGCTGACGACCTGCAGGGTCAGCGTGTCGGCGTGGCAGTTAGTGGAGAGGACGGAGATCCGGACCTGGAGACGGGACAGAGAAAGTTCTGACCGTCTGGAATATAACATGTTCCCAGTTTATTCCGAACAGAAAGTCTGAAGATACGCTTGACCTTTGACCCCAAGTCCCAGTATAGCTCATTATAATGAGCAATAGGAGATCTCTGGCGATATTCGGTGGAAACGATAACCATTACATCTTGTTTAAGTAACTGTGTCACAGCAATTGCAGTCCTACAAACACAAATCTGCTCTTGAAAAACTTTCCCATGTGTGAAACGTTTGTTCAGGACAGCAGACGCACTAAGCAGCGTGAGCTTCACCTCTGACCTGCAGACGGTAACCGTGGTTTCACATTTATTGAACAATATTAAAACTATCAATCCTGACAGAAAGAACAGTTTTGTGTTTTCTTAAACATTAATTAAAATTCTTATAAGAAATTCAACATGTTAAATACAATAAATGCCCAGCTCTACTGCCAAACAAACTGGATGAACTTCAAACCCAAAACAGAACCCAGCCAGTGTTGCATTTATTATGGCGTTCAACTGATCTTATCCCCTACTCTAACATCTCTACTCGGTTTTCTAACCAGACAGATTTAAAGAGGAGCAACAAAAGCAAATGAGGCAGATTAGCAGCAGATGGTGTCATCCAGGATGTTACTGTGGAAGATCAGATATTGAGCTGTTAGCATGTTAAGTCAGAGGCATCTTTCGAGTCGCTGCAAGACTGACTGCTACTGGAGATAATCAACAGGATCTGCGTTTCCATTGACCATATATTTGTACAACCTGACATTTCAAAAGTGAAGTTGCTTAATGGAAACATGGCAACTTTGAAAAAAACTTTTGTTTTTTATTAAAAGGTTTTGGCGCGAGGATCATCAGAGGTTTAACTTTGTTTAGTGTTGCAATTTAACAACGGGTCAAAACCTGGAACGACCCCCTGCTGTGGGCTCAGCGTAGCGCCTCTGTGCCCAGATGAAGGTGTTTCTGTTGGCTCACCGTGATGTGGTCAAAGAGCCTGAAGGTGGCGCTGCCACAGCCAGACGTGGTGGCGATGTGGTCCGAGTAGCGGCGAACGGAGCCGCTCTGCCACTCGCAGGTACCGTCCGGGCCGGCCGACACCACCAGGCCCTCCTTGTTCCTCAGGTAGACCGGACCCTTCACTCCGTACCTGTAAAAACAGCAGCACACCTGGAGTCACAGCTCCGCGATGGGAACCGTTTTAAAATCACAGTCTAAAAGTAACAGCAACAATATGACTTATTTAGAACCTGGTGTAAGTAAAACACGTTTTTTAAAGTCAAGTTTTCACCGTTTTACTCATTCATAAATATCACAGTTTCAAAGTGAGTGTTTAGTGAGCAAGCTAAATATTTGGTATGCTAACTAGTTAGCTTGAAGCGAAATAATTGACTCTAAAATAAATATTTTGATAGCAAATTACAGCACAACCCACATATGGAGGCCTTAGTCCTCGACGCAGCTGTCGTAGGTTTGATTCCCAGCTTTGTGACCTTTGCGGCATGTCTTCCCCTTCTCTCATTACCCACTTTCCTGTCAATCAACTATCAAATAAAGGCCATTAGAGCCAATAAAACTCTTTAAAATAACCATTTAGAATGCTAACTACATACAAAGTTAGCAAGTTAAGCATTTAGTTTGATACTAAATATTTAGCTAGCTTGAAACAAAATTTTTAGGTAGCAAGCTTAATATTTTGGCTCAAATTAAATATTTAGCTCCACAGTAAATATGTTGTAAGGCAGCTAAATTTAGTTTCAAGCTGTTTAGCTTTCTAGCTAAACACTTAGCCTCACACTAAATATTGAACTTGCGAGCTTTACATTGAGCTTAAACTAAATGTTCAGCTTAACACTAAATGTAGCTGGCCAAATAAATAATTAGGTTGCTAGCTAAATAGTTAGCTTGAAAGTACATTTTTAGATAGCAACTTATATAATTAGCTTCAAAATATATATTTAACTTCATTACTACATATTTAGCTAGCAAGTTAAATATTTAGTTTGGAACTGACATAAATGTATGAATAATTTGAAAATTAATCCCCAATGAAAAAGTGAAGTAAAATCTGTAAAGTTTAGTCCATTTCATTTAGTGGCACCCAACTTGACAGAAGTGACGCTACCAGGAAAAAATGGTCCTGAGGCTTAAAACATGAAAACATTGAACGAAGTGTCCAGCATGGCGGGGGCAGAATCATGCTGAGGAAATCTTCTTCTGCCTCTGGAACAGCAGACCAATAGAGGAAGACGTCCCATTCCTTACTCTGGAATGAAGACCAGCACGCCGTTGTCCCTGATGGAGTAGATGATGGCGTCGGCCACGCAGCGCGGGTCCGTCTCCGGGTCGCGCTCTTTGAAGAAGAGGCACTGGAAGAGTCCGGTGGAAAGGTTCTGGGCTCGCTGGGCCGCCTGCTGACGTCACAACAACTCAGACAACATTCAGGAAGCACAGAACCGCCCAGACCCAACAAGCCGCTCACCCGGTTCCTGCTGTTGACGTGCTCTGCCAGCTCCTCCATGTCTTTGTTGCCGGCCGGCGGTTTGCCAGGCTCGGCCCCCTGCTCCAGCTGTAGCGCGGCGGTCAGCAGGCGGTGCACCACCATGTCGGCGTAGCGGCGGATCGGGGAGGTGAAGTGAGTGTAGCGGTCCAGAGCCAGACCTGACGAGCAGAAATGAGCCAGTCAGGAAGAGCCGAGCAAACTGCTGCAACTGGTCTGCTGTAATGGTAGAACTGGTTTACCGTAGTGGTAGAACTGGTCCTCAGGCTGAGCACCAGTGGAGAAGTACACGGCCTGAGACATAGCCTGGGTGGCCATCATTCTGAGGAGCCTGTTCACCAGCGGGTCCTCGGGGTCCACGGCTCGGTCCAGAGAGTCGGCCAAGACCTTGTTGGTGCTGCAGGAGTAGAGTCAGAATTCAGGGCAGGCATCGTCAAACTCCTCCCTTGTTGCTGGTCTCCACCTCTGGCCAGGTGGAGAGCCAGCAGACGGGTGGGGAGCGGACCGGAACCCACCTGGTGTCGATGGAGAACCCCCTGGCCCGGGCCGTGTCCACCAGCTGGCCGAACAGCTCCTGGCGTGGCTGCGGGTGACGCCTCAGCAGAGCCTGGTAGGGGAAGGCCTCCTGGATCTTGCGCGCCACCCAGTGGTTGGCGTAGATCATGCACTCTGCCACGGTCTCATGGACCTCCAGGGGCTGGCGAGGAACCAGCGCCGTGATGTTCTTGTCCTGGTCCAGCTGGGCTCGGACCTGTGGAGGAGCAACGTGTGATCCACCAGGACAGAAACGGATCGTTCTTCTTCTGCTACAGAAATAAATGATCTGAATAAAGTTTGACCTTCTACTGCTGGGTTTAATGATGCCACACCAGAGCTCTTCAACATGGAGGTCAGTCATTTATATATTTACTTATTTAAACTGTGAAATAAAAAAATTATTGAGTGAACTGTAATACGGTATTTTATAAAGTACTATGCGTAGTTCTAAATATGTAGATATTTTTTTGTATTATCGGGTTGCCATCGTCAGTAGCAGTTAGCATTCCGGCGTTAGCTTAGCAGCTAACAAAGCCAGAACAGTTCACTCTCAAAACGTTTACATAGGACGAATTAATACTTAAACATTTGTATTTAATAATAACTTTATAGGGATCACACCCATGTGGCGGAACTACCCTGTAATTAGACAAAGAGACTCTTTACTGCTTGTGTCCTCCATGTATCTTCGGCCGCCACCCGGTGGTGTCACTCGGTATTACAACTCAATTCAACGCTTGAATCTCAAACTATCAATTGGTAAATAAATTGATAATTGATAGACAAAATAATGCGATCACAAGTCATTTTATCAGTTTGTTGCAAGTTGGATTCATGTTGATGTGAATTTTGAGTTTTAAAAAAATATATATACATAAGAAATGTAATTAATCAGAAATCTCATGACCCCCAAGGAGATAAACCCAGCAGACATGTCCGTCTGTACCTCCACTCCCTCCAGCTCCAGCGCTCCTCCTCGGTCCCTCTGAGCCCGCAGGTGTCTGGCGATGTGCGTCAGCGTCTCCAGCGCCTGGATGAGCTCGCTCAGCTTGGCGTCCCGCTCCTCCGGGTCGAGCCGGGCCAGCTCAGGAACCTGGACCTCCTCCCCGTTCAGCAGCGCCTGGGCCAGCTCGTAGTGCAGCTGGTAGGAGGAACGGATCAGGGTCCGGCCGAACCACACCTTGGTGACGGCCAGGCTCTGAGCGTCCAGCTCCCACACGACGCTCATGGCGTACCTGGAAACCAGAGGACGGCGTTGGGACTGATGGAGACGGCGGTGAGCAGAGAAGCAGAGAGAACCGACCTGTCGACCCCGCCCAGCAGGGAGCAAAGGTCAGCGCTGAGGACAGCAGGCAGCATGTCGTAGCGGCGGTCCGCCAGGTAGTAGGTGGTGGCTCTAAGAGGGAAACATGAACATGACTCACATATTTATTCATACAAAATAATCAATAAGGATGTAAACGGTAACCAGAGGAGTACTCAACAATTGTACTAAAGTGAAAGTAGCACTACTTTAACATATTTAAAAAACATAACAGTCCAAGAAATGACCTGAGTAAGAGTAAAAAAGTATCTGTTAAAAAGTCAACTCAAGTACTGAGTGATCAAATTATCAATCATTTAATATTTAGTAATTGCGTCATTAGACAGATTGTAAATAAAGTTACCTGGAAATTTTAGGACTTTAAGGATCAAAATGACAAAAATTTATATAAGTAAAAAAAAATAAGAGAAATATTTTTCAAATGAATTTCTTTGAATAAAAAACTTCAGAAACTTTAACAGAAACTTCAGGAGTTTATCTGTTGAACGAGTGATCGCTGTCAGATTAGCTAATCTGCTGTTAGCCGATCTAACACAGCCGCCGGTTCTGGAGTTCTACCTGGACCGGGCTTCCAGGTCGGTGAGCGATCCCTCCCTGACGAAGTGCGTGACGTCGGCGATGTGGACGCCCAGCTCCAGGAGCTTCCCGCCGGCCAGGCGCCGCACCGACAGCGTGTCGTCCACGTCCTCGCAGCCCGGCGGGTCGATGCTGAACACCAGATGGGTCTGCCTCAGGTCCCGGCGCGCCGCCGCCTCGGCCGGATCCGCCGCCCACGGTTTCTCCGGGGAATTCGCCGGCATCTCCCTGAGCTGCCACACCACAGGGAAACATCCCGCTCAGATCGATGGCGCCCGGTCACCAGCTGACCACCGGTTCCGATCTCCACCTGGGCTTCGGAGAACGGCGGCACGTGGATGCAGTTCTCCATCAGGACCGTCTGGACCTCCGTCTCCAGCTCCCCGGCCCGGCCCAGAACCCGCACGCTGTGTCCGTTGGGATAGAGCGACGTGCTGGGCCACGAGTCGATCCGAACCACCACCCTGTGGTCCTGCAGGGGGAACCGAACCGCACGACTTCAACGACCAGAACCCAAATCCCAACATTTACACCGGAGCTTCCTTCCTGTTTACACGACCAGCTTTAATCACTAATGGTTCCTTTTCCTAACTGGGCTGACATGACCTTTGACCTTTAACTTAGTCTATAGAGGCTGGGATGTAGCTGAATCTGCTGGAGAGTCCACTCCGCTTAAATTAGGATTAAATATCAAGAGTGAAACCAGAATTAAATCCGGATTTAATCCAGAATAAAACTAGGATTAAAAACAAAAAATAAAACAAAAATAAAACCATAAATGAACTAAGTCTAAACCTTCTTAAACCAGGACTAAATCAGAATAAAGTTGGAATAAAACCAGAATTAAATACTAAATAAAACTACCACAACTCGGACTAAAACTGGATTTAAACGTAGGAACAAAACATCAATAAAAGCATAATTTAACTACGACTAAACCAGAACTAAACTCAATAATTAGATTGATAATATCAGAATAAAATCAGGATTAGACTAGGATTAAAACTCAGTAACAAACCACTAATAAATCCAGGGCTAATCCCAGGTTTAAAGCTGCTATTAACACCAAAATTAAACCAGAATAAAAGGTTTTGTCGCCATGGTAACAGGCATAACGAGCGGATATTTTCTGGTTCTGTAAGCGGACCGGACCTGCAACGCGTCGGCCTGCTGGGTGCTGATCCGGACCTTGGGGATCCGACGGTCCCAGGGAACGGCCAGGACGCGCTGGGCGGCCCGGCTCTGGGCCTGCGCCGAGTCCCGGGGGGGAAAGGTCACCACGTAGTCCCTCCAGTTCCTCTGCAGGATCCCCACAACGCGACCTGCCGGGGTCAGAGGTCAGAACCCGCATAGACCCACACGGCCTGGCAGAACCCCTGCCCCTACCTGTCGGCATGGGTTTGGTCTCGTCGTCGTCCCCGCTCCGCTCGACCGCCGGCCCCTCGCTCAGAGCCATGACCTTCCCTCGCCACTCGACCTTGGGCAGCAGTTCCACCGCCACCAGGTCGCCGTGCACGGCCCGGTTCCGGCTCTTAGAACCCGCCACCAGTATGCCGGCGCTCAGGTCTGAGGCAGGAGAAGAGGAGGGGTGACCTCAGAGCTTCACCTGGAGAAACTCACCTGACCGCAGCGACTTTCACCTGGGCTCTTAGAGGACAAACCATCGCTGGTGACGAAGGCTTCGTTCTGAGCTCGGTGTTTGCTCACGTTCAGGGTTCCCTGCAGGAGAAACGGTCCAATCAGGATCTCCATCAGCACATCCTGGACCAGAATACCTGCAGGCCCAGACCTGGACGAAGCGTCCGGACTTGATCCCGGCCTCCAGAACCTGAGCAGGTAAATGTTCTGGAAACTCCCTCTGCGAGCCGTCGGCCTCCTTCTCCTGCAGCGCCTGGCGGACGGATCCGTACAGATCCTGGGCGGCCTGCAGCGCCGGCCAGAAGCTCTGCAGGTACTCCTGAAAATAAACAATGTGGAGATGAGCGTCGCACCTGGGTGGTCGCTATGGCGACCGAACATCCCACCTGGACGCTGATGACGTAAACTCCGGAGTTGAGGCTGCTGAACCGGGACACGGCGTCCGGGTCCTCAGTGATCATCACCAGGTTCATCATCCCAGCCAGGTGGTTGTAGTACCACACAGCGGCGGCGTACACACACCTACACACACACCCCCACACACACACACAGGTTCTGTTCTACAGGTCCATCAAACAGACCTGAGATTTTAAAGCGATACGCAACAACACTATTAGCTAAAGCTAACAATAGTAGCAGGAGCAAATGTCATCAGCTAGGGACGACATCATTAGCTACAGGTAGCACCACGAGCAGGAACTTACTCCATTAGATAGTGTTAGCTCTAGCCAGTGCTAACACTATTAGCAGGAGCTAACACCATTTGATAGAGCTAACAACATTAATAAGAGCTAATACCACTGGCTGGAGCCAGCTCTAATAGCTGGAGCTATCGCCATTACCTGGAGCTAATGCCATTATGTAAAGCTAACTATATTAGCAAGAGCTAACACCATTAGCAGAAGCTTACATTAACTCATCATGGATCCCTTTAAGTTGGACTTAAACCTTTTATTCTATAATCCTACACTTTGTTTACAGTGAACTCTGACCCAGGTTGCTGGTTCTGTGGTCACCTGGGAGGACTCACCTGGTCTGCCATTTCTCCTGGCTTTCTCCTTTCTCTCTGGGGCAGTAGGAGAACTCCTGGAACTCGTTAGCAAACAGGACACAGTCATGCCGCGGGTCTTTCAGCAGGTTCCTCAGACGGTTGTAGAACCTGCAGAGGAGCAGAACTCTGGCATGTTTCAGGTTCTTCTAGTAAGAAATAACAGATTTTAGCCAAAAAACCTCCATCGACAAGCTACAGCTCCCCCTGGTGGATCCCAAAAAATGACATTTGGCACACATTTTTTCCTTCCACTCAACTTTCTAGAAAAATATTCTTGGATACAGAACTCAGATTCTGTTTGCCGATCCAGAGGGAGATGTTCTGGGTGAATCTGGGGCCAGAGGAGGTCAAAGGTCACCACTACAAGCTGTTCTGGGCTGAACCTGCTCCCTCACCAAACAGCACATTAATGATGCAACATTTTCCCTCCACCAAGTCAGCAGAAACCAGAACCGAACCGCAGTGGAAGTGCGGGTCAGGAAGGGTTCCTTATTAACGGTTTCCTGCGGGTCACAGCTGAGTCAGCAGAACCGGGTCTAATGAGGCCGACCTGGCTCGCTCCTGCAGAGTTCTGCAGGGATAGAAAAGATGATCCAGTAGCAGCGCAGAAGGCGAAGCTGCTGAGTCAGCAGGAGTTGTGGAGGTTCGTTCGGTTCTCCTACCTGCGGCCCTTGCTGTGCAGAGCCTGACAGGCCGTCTGCGTGAACACGACCCCCTGCAGCTCCACCAGCTCCAGAACCTCCAGGTAGTTCAGAACCACCTCGGCATCCGGAACCACGTAGTGGGTTAGGTCTCCGGGCAGAACTTTACCATCTGGGTCAGAAAAAAAACATCACAGATCTGAAATAAACTGGAGAAATTTTTAAAATAATAAAAACTTGATGGGTATCAGAGAAAAGCCCGAAGTTATGGTTGGTTCTGGAAACTGAACTTGGTGGTTCTGGACTCCTCTGACAGCCTGCCTGTATGTGAAGCTTCAGGTTCTGATTAGTTCTGTGGGTTTGTTTTCAGGGTCAGCAGGAGGTCCGGTTCATGGTTTAATCTTTAATTTAAAAAATTTAATAAAAATCAACACCAGAGAAGTGATTCAGCAACCTTTGACCAGATCCTCAGGATGGATGGATGGATGCTGGATGGATGGATGAACAGATGGATGTTGGATGGATGGATGCTGGATGTTGGATGGATGCCTCTAAGTGGATCTAGAACTCAGGAAAACTGATCGATCAACTTATTGATTTCATTCAAACAGGAAGTTTGATTTGAAATTTTAGTCCGTCTAGTTTTGGTTCCGGTCCGGACTGTGGGTCTTATCCTCCGGACCGGACCAGAGATGTCCTACATGCCATAGTGATCCCGGGCCATCGGCAGAACCGAGCGCCCGAACCGCGGCCGAACTCCCGCGGACCTCACCGTTCTCGCAGCCCGCCTGGCACAGCGCGCTGAAGCAGGGGACCCGCTCCCGCAGGTAGTGCTCCCGAACCACCCGAACCTTCCGGCCTCGGCTGCTCTTCAGGTGCAGAATCTTCTCGGTCTTGATCATCGTGAGGACTGCGCTGCGGAGCCGCGGCTCAACCAGGAACTCTCACATGTAAACAAGTCCGAATCAGGCGGACTCCAGGCAGGAAGAGCGTCATGACGTCATAACGCTCTACGCGTTCTGTTGCATTCAAGTGCTGTTGGATTGTCGGTCTTCGGAGTACGAACACTTGATCTTTAGAAATAAAACATAATTTAAATAATTTTTAAAAAGTGAAAGATTTTAGTAATTTCTAAAATGAAAAATTATTTTTGAATGTTTGTCATATCTTATAAAATGCATGTATCAAAGTAAAATATTTTGATTTTAATAATTGATTCCATTGATCAAATTTGTTGAGAAAATCCATCGTCATGTTGGAAATTTATTTTTCTTTTGTTGTTGTTAACAAGAACGTTGTTTCCTTGGGTGTGATGTCAAATACATTTCCGAATTCTGAGGTAACTGGAATGCTGCATTTTTTACTGTTTATGATTGACTAAAGTCGGATTAGCTAACTTTTTATGACGTATTCCAGTTGTAGTCAAAACTGTGAAATTCCAACTTCCCAGTTAGAAAAAATCAACTAGCGCGACCCCCGAAGTCAGACTTTGGGAGTAACTCCGTCTGAAGCCGACTTCGCGTTTCAAAATGGCCGCTCCTGGCATCAACAGTAGAAGATGTGATTGAAATGTTGACTTTACGAGGCACACACGTAAGAAAGCGTCTGAAATCAATGCTACATCTGGCGTCTGCCGCTCTAAACTGTTAGTACTGTTAGTTTGTGGAAAGTAAAGCTTGAAATTACGTTCGTAAGAGGCAAAGTACCATATTTAAATGCGTCGCCATGTTGGACTCCCGTAATTGTCTGACACAACATATTAGGGTCATTGTAGATAGGAAGAAGGAGGCATACATTTCCGCTAAAATCAGAATTTATTGGATTAATCTCATACATGCTCTGCAAAAAACGTGGAAATTTTGGGTTGATCTTGGGAAAACAAAAATTTGCTAGAAAAACATCAGAAATTTTTAGATTAATTTTCTAGAAAAAAAAATGGAAATTTTCGAGTTTCAAAAGTCAAGCAATTTTGACTTTTGGCAACTTTCGAAGTTTTTTCAGAAAAATTTCTCTGCTTAATCTCAAAATTTTCATTTTTTTTTCTTGCAATCTTTGTATTTTTGGAGCTCAGAAATGTTCTTGTTTTTTTCTAGAACATTTCAGAGATTTATCTCAGAAAAATATATTTTTTTATATCTACAGTGGCCCTAATACACGGTCGTATTATCAGACGCTTTAAGAAAAATGAATAGAAAACCCAGCTTTCCCGAACCTCACTGAACGCAGCATCGGTTCTTGGACGGCGGGGAGTCCTCTTGGCGCCTGCTGATCTTTGGCTGCGTCGCGTGCAGACGCTGCAGGGGGTTGAGGGAAGCGGGGGTGAATCCTCTCGGTCCGCGCGCTGATCTTCGGCTCCGCCGCGCACAGAAGCTGCGGCGGAGCTCAGAGTCAAGTTGGAAACTGCAGCGATGCTGAGGACTTTGGTGCCGCTTCAGGACCGACTTGTTCTGGGGAAAACCTTCACCTGAGAGGAGCCGCTGCCCGCCGCCGTCAGACCCAACTCTGTTCTGGACCGAACCTGCTGCAGGTAAGCTGGAGAACCAGAACAAGGAGCTTGTTTGGTTGTTTTAACGCGATTTGGAAACAAACCGGGACCAGAACCAGCAGAGTGGAGGCACTTTTAACTTAAGCTGATATTGTTTATGTTTTTATATACACGAAGCTTTATTTCTGTTTGTAGCGCTTAAATGAATTGATAATCTTGTAGCAGAGAAATGAATGAATAAAACTAAAAGGCGGTTATTAAAAGTTTGACACATTTCCTGCAGCGGTTTGCTCAGAGCGCTCTTCTCGGTCCGGTCCGGTCCAGTTCCAGTCCGCGCTCATGTTCTGTTGTTTTAATCAAGCAGCAGGTCAGGCTGATCGCTGCTGCCGTTTCCATCGATGCCCTGAAGCGGCTCGGTTCTGCCGCCAGCAGGGGGCGCAGGTCCACGCCTGCAGGTTTATCACGCCGCCGCTCGCGTTTGCGGGTCTGATGGCCGCATCCAGTTAGCGGAGTAATTGAAGCTGCGGGCTGAGCGCCACTTAGCGCTGCAGCCATGTGTCACAGAGACATTTGTTACAAATGTGGCCTTGCAATAAAAGTAATGCAGCTGCTGATGCTTCCTGAGCTTTTACTTTAATTAAATTGTTTTTAAGAGGATGCACTGAAGCGCTGCTGCTGCTGCTGGAGCTGCTGCAGCAGCTGCTGCATCATCTCAGGGACAAAAGTTTCACTCAACCTGCGGAGGTTCTGCAGGAATCTGGACCTTTAATTCACTGCATGATTCCTGGTTGGCTTTGAACTACGAGTAAATCAGGAAGTTATGATGGAGTAATTTTCTATCAAAAATTTTAGATTAATCTAAGAAAAAGTTCTAGAAAAAAACTTGGAAATGAGTTTAAAAATCTGAACATTTTTCCACTTTGTAAACTGTTTTTTCTAAAATATTTTTAGATTAATCTAAAAAAATTTTGGGACATATTTGATGCTAAATATAACAATAAAACGGTAATAATGGAATAATAATCTAAGAACACATTCTGAATGATCAATAAACTTTAACTTAAAACAAACATTTAGCACTGGAACTGGTGGTACTTAAATAAACAAAACAGCAAATAAAATAAATTATGACGTCTCTGTAAACAAAGCAGAGACCAAAACACCAAACTGAAGATTTTTATCATCCGAGTTTTGAGAGAAAAGAGAAAAACAATAAATTATGAAATGGAAATTATTGAGATGTTTTTTAAATTTATTGTGGGATTAATTGATTTATTGGTTATTGTCACAGGCCTATAAATTAGAGATTATACATTTTAACACTGGACCCACCTTCAGTGTAAATTCAGGTTTGATGCTAATTTGCACCTTTAGGGGTTTAAGGAACAGAACAAACTTTTCAGCCTTGCTGTTTTTCAGCTGATGCTGTTTTTTCTCAAGCTGTAAAACTGAGTTAAAATACAAACACTTGCTTATATTTGTGCCACAATCTGTTTATTCCTTCATGTCCTGCTGCATATTTATTGTTTTGTAGCTGAAAATGAATCGGATCGAGTCAGAATCAGAACCGGCAGGTAGAGTGGTGATTGGTGCAGTTCCTCTGATCTGGTTTGAGCTGCAGACTGTCTGACTGCAGCCAGATATGCAACGTTTAGGCAGGAAGGAGAAGCGTTTGCGTCACGTTGAAGTGAAGAAGAAGAAACGATCGATTAAAGGAAGCCGTGGCGTTCTGTAACGACGCCGCTCGTTAGCAGCTAACACGCTCAGGCTCACTTTCATCTCCGATCATCAGAACTGCGGCCCGGTTGGTTCTGGGTGACAGTCTGAGAGCGGTGCTGAGAGCCCATGGTTCTGGTCTGCTGGACCTTTTCAAACTGGGAATCCTCCGGATCAATACGTGTGATTGGCTGATCAATCAGAGAACGTTTACCCAACCAACAAACCGACACATGAAACAACCAGAACCAGAACAAACCGGACTCACCTACGACCATCTAAACCAAAATCCTGCTGCCATTTTGTTTTTAGGGAGAAAATACTGGCCTGATGGAAATCTATGGAGGACTGACCCTGCCAAAACTGGCAATAATTTTTTAGACACAATATTTGTCACGTTATTTACTAAATTAAGACATTTTTTCTTCATTTATCGCCAGTTTTGGCAGGATCAGCAGGAAGGACACAGAAAAATTTAGCAAAAAAATCAACTGAATAAAAGAAATAAAAGCAAACTGACACACAGGAGAAAACCTGAACGAAACAAAACCAGGAAGAGAAACGTGATTATTAATGAACCGACGTTAATATGGAACCAGAGGAGGTTTAATATTTAATATCAGACCAAAATTTCCTGTTGAACTTCATTAAACATGTTTGTCTCCTTCTGACCGCAGCTGATTAAGATGCAGGAAATGAAGTGAAACCAGAAGTGGTTTGTGTTTGATGAATTATGGAGCGACTTCAGTCAGGACGGCGTTTCTCAGGACGAAGCAGCAACAAAGCAGCGGCCGTGAGATTCAGTGGAGGAGCATTAAGGCCAGCAGCCGGCGGCTCCCGCCGTCGCATTCAGGCTGCGACAAAGAAGAAAGAGAAGAAAAGCAACATGAAAGAGCTTTAAGTGCTTCTGCTGGGAGGGGGAGAGAGAGTGCACCGTTATAAAACCTCCTGAGTTCATCCCTGCAGGCCATGAGGGACAGAAACAGGCGGAGGAGGGGTCGGGGTTGTTTGGACCGTCGGGGTCAATAAAGGAGGAAAGATTCAGGAATTCCCTCCGATCCCGTTCTTGTCTAGAAGAGTTAAACCACCGATATTTAAATCCCTCATTCCTGATATTTATACAGCTGATTCTTGATATTTATCTGATATTTCAGTGCGATTCTGATCCTGATGTAACGTCTGAATTTGTCAGGCTCCTTCCTGGGATTTCCTTCAGGTTTTATCTGATATTTGCCGCCTAAGGAGGAAACGAGTCGCCTGGTTCTGATTAATGAGTTCGTCTGGCAGCTCGAGTCCAGTTCATGATCCCTGGTTCCTCTGCCAGCATCAGTTCATGAAGTTTTTCCACCATCGTTAATAACTGAGTCTGTGAGCGTGCAGCAGGCGGAGCAGGCGGAGCTGCGTGTGTGTGTGTAAAACGCTGGTATTAACGTTGAAACTTGTTGGGTTGAAGATTTTTAATGATTTTGATCTGATGACTTTTACTATGATTTTCCTCTAAATTACACAGAAATGTTTGTAAAAATGTTTGAGCATTAAGAGGCCGTATTTACTCCATCAGTCTGGGATTCACATGTTGGTCATTTTTATAAATACTAAAAACTTTTTGACAAATTTTACATCCAGTGAAGAAAACTGAAAATGCATTTTCTTCAATATTTGCAGAAAAAAGCTTCTAATCTGAGTAAACAAACATAAGAAGCTTTGTTTTTCCCTTTTATCAGTTTTTCATGTTTCCACTTCCTTCATGTGAATAATTCAGATTTTCCTCTGATGCTACAAAATACGGAAAGAAAAATCTACACAAGTTTCTCTCACTTTTATTCAGTAATTATGAAATTTATGAGAAAAAACAAAAACATTTCAGGTTAACCTCAGAAATTTTTTAGTTTTTTTTTTTTTTTTTTAGAAAATCTAAAAATAAATTTCAAGCAAATTTTTGACTTCTAAAACTCAAGAATTAAGAATTACTTTTTTTTTTTTAGCTTTTAGAAAATTTCAAAATTTGATATTTTTCTTGCACATTTTTGACTTTATAAACCCAAAACATCTCCAAGTTTTTCTAGAAATTTTTTGAGATTAATCTAAAAAATTTTCTATAAAAATTTTGCCATTTCAAACTCAGGAATGTTTTTTTCTTTTTTCTTTTTTTTTTGAAAGATTTTTCTCGCAATTTTTTGACTTTATAAATGAATAATTTCTGTGTTTTTGGTGTAAATGTCTGTCTGGGCCCTATCACGGCGCCGTGTCAGTGGAGTTTTGAACTGCTTTCATTGTCGGCCATGATGCTTCAGGTGAGCTGAAGGGGCGGGGCTTAGCGCAGGTGTGTGCCGGGTTTATATGAAAGGAAAAACAATTCTGTCTGATGCTGAACAGATGCTGACATGAAGAAGCTGCAGTAATTCCAGAAGTTAGGCCAAATTTTTAAAAATTAAAAGTTTGTGCAGTGATCAGAAACTTCATCACTCGGGTCATTTTATTTTCTTCTTTAATGTTTTGAGCCACTGCAGCTGCTGCGTGTTTCAGCCGGGAGACTCCAGTTGACCTTTAGGCTGACCTTCAGGCTGCTAATGAAGCGATGCTCTGATATCTTTATGTCTTTATATCAAGATAATGAAATAAAACCAAACTTTTTATCATTTTTCACAGTTTTTCTTTGTTTAGTTTTTCTAAATGGGAGGAAATTAACAAAAATGGAAAGTAGATGAATAATTTTATTTTTAGTAAGCCTAGTTATTTATGTTCAGCTGTTAAAAGCTTCCTGGGGTCAAAGGTTAAAGCTGTTGCTATACTTACATGCCAACACCTGCAGACTCAGGTTTCTGCATGTTGGAGTTTTTTCTGGAACGCTTCAGAGAATAAACAGCGTCATTTTCCCCGCTGAGCTGCTGACGTACCAAGACGCCTCTCTCTCTCTCTCTCTCTGTCTCTCTCTCTCTCTGTCTCTCTCTGTCTGTCTCTCTGTCTCTCTGTCTCCCTCTCTCTCTCTCTCCCTCTCTGTCTCTCTCTCTGTCTCTCTGTCTCTCTCTCTGTCTCTCTCCCTCTCTGTCTCTGTCTCCCTCTCTGTCTCTCTGTCTCTCTGTCTCCCTCTCTCTCTGTCTCTCTCCCTCTCTGTCTCTCTGTCTCTCTCTCTCTCTGTCTCTCTCCCTCTCTGTCTCTGTCTCCCTCTCTGTCTCTCTGTCTCTCTGTCTCTCTCCCTCTCTGTCTCTCTCTCTGTCTCTCTCTCTCTCTGTCTCTCTCTCTCTCTGTCTCTCTCTCCCTCTCTCTCTCTCTCTCTCTCTCTCTCTCTCCCTCTCTCTCTCTCTCTCTCTCTCTCTGTCTCTCTCTCTCTCTGTCTCTCTCTCCCTCTCTGTCTCTCTCTGTCTCTCTCTCTCTCCCTCTCTGTCTCTCTCTCTGTCTCTCTGTCTCTCTGTCTCTCTCCCTCTCTGTCTCTCTCTCTGTCTCTCTCTCTGTCTCTCTCTCTCTCTGTCTCTCTCTCTCTCTGTCTCTCTCTCTCTCTGTCTCTCTCCCTCTCTGTCTCTCTCTGTCTCTCTCTCTCTCCCTCTCTGTCTCTGTCTCTCTCTCTCTCTGTCTCTCCCTCTCTCTGTCTCTCTCTCTCTCCCTCTCTCTCCCTCTCTCTCTGTCTCTCTGTCTCCCTCTCTCTCCCTCTCTGTCTCTGCTTCGTGTTTTCTGCGTGTCTCGTCTGTTTTGGACTTTCTGCAGATGGAAAGTCTCTGCAGACTCTTTTTGTTCTGCAGCTTTTCAGAAACAGTTTCCAGCAGGAAATCTGTCATTTCTTCAGGCTGAAGCTTGAAGTTGATCTTCTCATCCTGTTAGCAACCAGCTGACTCAAATCTAAAGCTGCACAACACCGAGGAAGTTTTTACTCCTTCATGTTCCAGATCAATATGGAGGAACATCCCTCCATCTGGACATGATGATGATGATGATGATGATGAAGTCCAGTCTTATATTTAGGAGGAAGTCCAAACTATGAAAGGCTGCTGTTTGTAAAGTTACTGTTGAAAATCAACAACAATTTTGGTTATTTAGCATCTAATAAATTAGAGTTTTATTTCACCATGTTATTTATTCATTTATAAATGTTCCAGTTTCTAACCAAATATTTAGTTTATCCACTAAATATTTAGCTAATTTTGCTAGTTCGAAATATTTAGCTACATCAGAGACAGATATTGTGGCTGGGCTACTCATTTAGCTCTGAGCTAACTAAATAAACTAAATATTTAGCTCTGAACTAAATAAACTAAATATTTAGCTCTGAACTAAATAAACTAAATATTTAGCTCTGAACTAAATAAACTAAGTATTTAGCTCTGAACTAAATAAACTAAGTATTTAGCTCTGAACTAAATAAACTAAGTATTTAGCTCTAGCTCAGAGATGAATATTTAGCTTAAAGCTAAATGGTTAGTTTATAAACATGATGCTAACTAAATATTTTATGCAAATATTAAGTTTAAAACCTAAATAATTAACTTGCTAAATTAATATTTAGTTTGAAACTTACATTTACATTTTGTGTGTAATTTTAAAACAGCTTCCCAATCAGATGTTCTTTGACTTTTAGCTTTGATGAAACCTGAAGCAGATAAATTCACAGAGTTTTTCAGGAGCTAAATGTTTGCGAACCTGAAACTTGTTGGGTTTAAATTCTGAAATGTCGTAAAACCTCCACAGAGGCAGCAGGAACGAGAGCCGCTCATATTCATGTTGTCTGTGTTTTCGGGCGCCTGAGGCTGATTCCCTCTGTGGGAGGAATCCAGTCCTCTCACTCGGGTTCACAGGAGAACCAGACGGCCGTACCGGATCGGTTCTGACTGAACGTTTCTCTGAACCGGCTGGTCGGCTCCTCTAATCAGCCGCCGTTTTGGCCGTGGACATGCAAAACTCAAGATGAACTTTAAGGCTAACTGTGCGCTAACGGTTTCTAATGTTTGGGTCATTGTGTTGCTGCCATCTTGGTCAGATGGATGAGCAGCTGCTCAGTGTTTGGAGCAAATGAAGGAAAAGTTTCTGATCCAAAACTAACAGGTTTTTTCCATTTTTGGTCTACAGTCACTTAAATGTTTGAAATATTTCGTCTCATTTCTTCCATTCTGTTGGTTTCCTGCCTCTTTTTACTTAAAGGGACAGTATTTTATTTTTTTTCAGGCACATAGTGCCATTTTATAACATAATGCAAGAACTATGTTACCTTTAGTTGTTATAAAATGCTAATTATGTCAAATATGACTTAACATAAATTTATCTTTGTAATTTAGCACCTTGAAATTGGGCCTCTGTCTCTTTAAAAGCTCCTGCTCTTCCTGAAGCTCCGCCTCCAGGAAGTCATCCCAACATGGCTCCTCTATTCACCCTTTAATGTTTTTACCAGCGTTGTTCTGAGCAGCAGCTCCTATAATGAGCTCAGCTGGTTGCTAATTGCTGCTGGCTAGTCTAGAGGAGCTGAGTAGGGGAGGAGCTGCGCCTTGGAGGCG
This sequence comes from Brachyrhaphis terrabensis, assembly GCA_903067065.1. Classification (NCBI taxonomy): domain Eukaryota; kingdom Metazoa; phylum Chordata; class Actinopteri; order Cyprinodontiformes; family Poeciliidae; genus Brachyrhaphis; species Brachyrhaphis terrabensis. The sequence continues at coordinate 6,179 of CAEGAG010103545.1, read as the reverse complement.
GGGCTAAGTCCACCCAGGTATTTTGCTTGGCTGAATGGTTGCCATGGAGATTAAAAGATTTCTCAAACATGAAAAAATCAAAGCAGCACTCCAGGGAAAAACTTCATAACTTGATGGAAAGATTAAAAAAAAGTTAATTTGACATAAATCTGCCGCTTTAATGCACTGAAATGTTTATCCTTTTACATTTAAAAATGTAAGTAAGAGAATTCATTTGAAAACGTTTCTCCTGTTAATAATGTGAGGATTTTTCTGTTTCTGGAGCAGCGGCTGAATGACTGTCGCTTCCTGCAGCAGAACCAGGATTTGCAGATTTGATCATCATGATGCAGAGAGCGCGTTCTGCGTTTGCCCGACCCGACCCGATCCGGGCCGTGCGCCTCTGGATTCCCACATACCTCCACTTCTGCAGGGTCTCCTTCAGATCAATAATTAGCCGGTTGATCTAAATGACAGGCGCAGCGCTCTGTGTGTGACTTTTTACAAATAGTGCTGATATGTTGCTGCGTGCGCCGGGTCGACCCGAGGGAGCCGCGCTGCCGGCGCGCAGCCTCCGGTTTAACTGGGCTAACCGGCGGTCGATGAGCGCAGAGGAGCCCTCTGATTAAAGAACTCATCGATATCTGCAGATTAGAAGAAGACGCGCAGAATCAACACCTGAAAACCCTCTGAGTGTTTTTACAGCCAAATGAGGGTTTTTCTGTTTAATCATCAGCTGATTAGTTGGATCAGAGGCTGAAGGGAAAAACATGGCAGCTGCAGTTTTCCAAAATAAAGATCTGCAGTAGATCACCATCACAGATGAGAACTCTGGAAAATTTACTTGAACTTTGTTTTCTTTAGTTTTCGTTCCTCCTTAGTGAGAAAAGATTAGTGGATTTATTGTTGTTGTTTGTGAGACTTGAATCTGAAGTGTTAGGTTTCCATAACATGCAATAAAACAGTTATAATAATAATAACAATAATAATAATTAGGACCGGGACTTTAGTGCGTTAATTTTGATTAATTGATGACATACATATTAGCTCATTAAAAACTGAATTAACCACACTTTTCTTTTCTTTACATAGAAAAGTCCCGAGCCGGAGCCTTTTGTATTTGCGTGTTTCTGGTACGTCCACAAATTTGATGCACAACCGCTGACAACAGCGACGGACGGCGAAGCGGCTTCTCTCGGCTCGGTGGGTTTTAATTTCTGCTTCTAAAGGATCTGATTGGACGCTGTGAAAGGCTAATGTTGTGCTAAAAGCAGTTAGCCGAACAGCAAAGCTACGCTAGCCTAAAATAGCATCTCAGTGCTAACAGTTAGCAGCTAATGCTAATGTTGACCAGTCATCAATTTCTATGGTCGATAAATTATTACTATAAACGATAATATTGTTGTTTTTAGATGTTTTTAATTATGAAATATCAGTAAACAAACTGTCCTTCATCAGACTGAAGACTTTATTGTCCAGTTTTTGGTAGAAAGAGAAAAATAATAAATCATGCAAATGGAAATAGTTGAGCCTGCTTTATTGATTTATTGCTTATTGATAGGCCTGATCAGCGGTTCCTGAAACAACCAGTGACAGATTAAAAACTATAAATCTATAAATTTTCTGCAGCCTTTCTGTAAAACATGATGTCTAAATTTAGCCTCAAACCAGGAACATTAACTCAGATCCTGAGCCGGTCCGGCCCGTTCTGCTGTAATCGGTAGTAAATCGGGTCGGATTCCCGCCTGATCAGCAGCAGTTCGGCTGATCGATGCAGAGCGTCGATCGGTTCTGACAGGCGTCAGTCGTGAATCACGCTGACATCACAGCCGGCGCGGCTTGCATCACGCTGACGCCTCCTCGTCTCCGGGCGCTGGTTCCGGTCGGAATAATAATACAAACAAAAGGCAGCAGAACCCGCGTTGACTCGGATTTCATCAGTTGGAGTCAGCTTTGTGAGCCGTGGCGCCGTTTTGTTCTGAAAAGCCTCTTTGTTGTGAAGATCCGCCGGTTCTGATCCGGTTCAGCTCCAGTTCGGGTCGGGTTCAGTTTCTGCAGAGAAGACAGTCGTTAGCAGGCTTTAAAATGCAGAAAAAGACGCAATATGAGAATAAAGTCCCAATATTATGAGAATAAATATGTAATTTTATCAATCAGTTTGTTTTATAGTTCAGCATCAAGTCAGTTCAAAGTTCAGATCATAGAAACAAAATTATAGAAACACAAACTATAAACTAGATATCTACATTACACATCAGATCAACTCTAACCAGCTCTGGTTTAGTCTGGACAGGGTTCCGGCTGTTTTTCGGTTTTCTGGAAGTTTGTTCCAGATTTGTGGTGCATAGAAGCTGAATGCTGCTTCTCCATGTTTGGTTCTAGATTCAGAACCAGAACCAGCAGGTTGATCCAAAAGCAGCAGATCTTGAATCTGTTCAGTGATTCATAAACTACCAGCTGTAGTTTAAAGTCTGTTCTCTGGAAACCAGGTGGTGTAGAACCAGGTGGTGTAGAACCAGGTGGTGTAGAGCTGGATGGTGTCTCTATCTTCCTGGTTCTAGTCAGAACTCCAGCAGCAGCGTTCTGGACCAGCAGGTTCTGGATGAGTTTCTCTGATCAGAGACTTTAGTCTCTGGTCCTGGAAATGTTCTGCAGCTGCTAGAAGACCCACTGTGGAACCGGCTTTATGTGGCTCTGAGGTCAGAGGTCAGCCTGATCTCTAGTTTCCAGTTGGAAGAACTGAAGCTGACTCTAGATCTATAACTCTAGATCTATAACTCTAGATTGTTCTTCTTTAGGTCCAAAGATAATAACTTCAGTTTCTGTTCAGTTGGAGAAAATTATGACACACAATACAAAAAATGTGACAATATAATAATTATGCAAATAAAAAGACGAAATAAATCAGGAAAAAACGTCAGAAATGAGGAAGAGTCAGATTTCTGAAAGATTCACAATCAGATCTTGTTGTGAAGATCTGATGGTTCTGATCCGGTTCCACTCCAGTTCTGCTCTGGTTCCGCTCCAGTTCTGATCCAGTTCTGTCCCAGTTCTGATCTGGTTCTGATCCGGTTCTGACCCAGTTCTGATCCGGTTCTGACCCGGTTCTGATCTGGTTCTGATCCGGTTCCGCTCCAGTTCTGCTCTGGTTCCGCTCCAGTTCTGATCCGGTTCTGACCCAGTTCTGATCCGGTTCTGACCCGGTTCTGATCTGGTTCTGATCCATTGGTTCAGTCGTCAGACTTGCTGCTCTCATTATCCGGAGCATCTGATCGATCACGTTCCAGTTTGTTTATTAATTAACTGCGAGAAGCGGTGAGTTTTTACAGTGCGCGGCATCGAACCGGCCGTCTGCAGAAGCGGGTCAGTTAGCAGGTCAGCTAGCGGGTCAGTTAGCGGGTCAGCTGTTAGGTCAGCTGCTAGCGGGTCAGCTAGCAGGTCAGTTAGCAGGTCAGCTAGCGGGTCAGTTAGCGGGTCAGCTAGCGGGTCAGTTAGCGGGTCAGCTAGCGGGTCAGCCGCTGAGGGATTGTTGCTCTAATCAGAGGGGATCTGCTGGTGGCAGGAAGTGAAGTTAGCGCTGAGTGTTGGCAGCAGTTCAAACTTAACAAAGAGCAGCGTAAATAATCAGAAACTTCTCCAACAATCCCAGTAATTGCTCCAACCTGTGAAGCTCCTTCAGAGCTTCGCTTCCAGCAGCTTCCCTCCTGCAGGCTGCACTTTGTCTTCCTAATTTCTGTGCAGCGCTCCTGCTGAGTCTGATCGCCTGACATTTAATAAAACAAGCCGCTGAAAGCTGCAAAAGCGTGGCGCTTTTTTACTTCGGTCCTATAGAGAACAGGCGGTAATCACGCCACATTGTGTCGGCGCACAAAGTGCACATCGGGTTTTGTTCATTTGAGTGTTAATTCAGGTCCTGAAGTTCAGATTGGGCTCAGAAAACCTCATTTAGTATTAGAAACAGCAAAAAGCAGGAATAAAAATAGCAGATGCGTCTGGGTGATAATAAAGGAAGGTGTGACCAGATGGAGGATATTAAAGGTCTCAGAGACAGACCATGAATTCATAATGCAACACAAACTTCTTCCTCCAACAGGAAGAGAGCAGAACAAATGTTTTCTAATGATGATCAGGTCCAGATCGCCGCAGGAATCAGAGAAATGTTTCCACTCTGAAGGCCTGGAGCGACGGGAACGTTTCTACGTTTCCTCTTTTCTAGAGAAACAGAAACGTAAACCAAATAAAACAACAAAAATCACTAAAATTCAACATCAAATATATTCATCACTTGTCCAGCAGTTATATCTGAACAAAATGCTTCACAAGTTAAAAGCAAAACACTTTAAGTGTTAAAAAGGCAAGAAAACAATAAGAACATCTGAAAGATAAACTGTTTGGGTTAAAATAAAAGTGAGTCTTTTTATTTAAAACATCCAGTTTCTGTTTGAATTTAATGTTTAAAGGTTTATTGTTGTAATATCCTGGAGTTTCTGCTGATTAAACCCATAAAAATCTCACAACATGAAAATAAACAGGAAAAACATCAAAACATTTCACATGAGGAAACCTGAACCCTTCACATTAAAACAGAAAATAAATTCAACATGTTGGAAAATAAAGCATTTTTCATGTTTTACATTTTATTAATCGATCATTTTCATGGTCAGATGACAGAGTTCTGCATATTAATGAAATAAATAAGTCTGAATTACATGTTTCACATGGTACTACAAAATGTTTCACATTTCAACAGATTCACTTTTTCACATGTGATTGAAAGGATTCACATGTGTTACCAAAACCTTTCAACATTAATAACTTATTATAGGATTCATTTTCCCACAGGAAGGTTTCCCTTCATGTGCAACTCAAAATAAAATCTAAATTTCACATGTAAGATTTTTGCATATTAAATAAAAAGAAAATTTACAAATCTGTATTAAATGGAGGCACAAATTTCACATGTGAATCAGATAAAAGGTTGAAGATGCAAGATAATTTGAATATTTCTCATGAAATTATGAAATGTTCTGCATATTAAATGCATAATAAAATGAATAAATCTATATTTTACAGCTCAGTATTAAACCAGATGGGATGAAGGTTTTGTAGTTTTGCAGATCAAAATGTTTTTGCAGGATGAATATGAAACTGAACCAGAATCAGATTTTTGTGTCGTTAGAAATGAATCAAACAGATTGTTGTTCTGTTTTAGAGTGCAGATGTGTCAGAGGGAGAAACACCAAACTGCAGCCGAACACGAGAATCAGAAAATCCTGTCCAGGTTGGATGAAAACAGAAACCTTCAGGTTGAGGCTCAGGGATTCGTCTTTATCCGGCTGAATGAGGCTTTCGGAGCGTCGCTGAATAAAACCACGCAGCTTCGTTTCGTCTCCGTGAAGCAGCAGAGCCGCTGCTCCTTGCAGATGTTTTCCAAGTGGAGCGTGAATGATGGCCGAGTTGTCCTGCAGCTGCCGGTTTGTTGGGGAGGTTTTCCTGCCGGAGAACATTCAGCCGGCCGCCGCTCTGTGCTGCAGACATTTGTGGGATTGGTTCTGCTGTTGTGTAACATGTTTACATGGAGATGGATGCTTTTCAGAACTGCTTCCTCAGCGCTCTCCTTTGGAGCGAGTTCCTCCTAAAGAGCCTTTCACTGCTTTGTCCAGAGGAGGCTTTGTTTCCTTCACCGTACATTAGCCTGGATGACTCCAGGCCGCTTCCTCCCCCAGGGAAGACCGCACTGTTGTGTCTGGAGACGGAGTAGAAACTGAACATTTGATTAAAGGCAAAGAAAACATTTCCTGACATGAAGCTTCACCAATAGAGGCAGAATTTAAACAGGCTGCTGCTGCTGCTGCTGCTGCCTTTTCCTGCCTTTCATCCAGTTTTCTGCAGCAGAAATGTCTGAAACCTCGAACCGTCAGCGGAGATCCTGACGGTTTCAGGATGTTTTCCTCCTGAAGGTCCAGCAGACTCCATCCGATCGGAACCAGAACTGCAACAGTTCTTTCATTCCAGCTGCTGTGGTTCTTCTTTGCTCTGAGTCAAACCAACCAATGTGAACAGAGACCGCTCTAAAAGCAGGAAGTGGACTACAGTGCAGGGCATTCTGGGTAAATACAACCAAAGCTAACGTGCTAGCCTAGCGCTAGCAGCAGAAATGGCTCCTGGTCTTTAGCCAAAGACTAAAGAGAAATCCTCCA
>CAEGAG010103450.1:0-12407 GCA_903067065.1 Brachyrhaphis terrabensis | reverse complement strand
CACTGAGACGTGTTAAGTTACATTAAACTTGCGTCTTCCTCGACACATATATTCCCCCTGTCTCACTCTTACCTTTTCTGCTCAAGCGCCCCTGGCGGCCGTTAGAAAAAATTCATAAATAAGCCGCATCATTGTATAAGCCGCAGGGTTGACAGCGTGCGACAAAAGTCGCGGCTTATAGTCCGGAAGTTACGGTAGCAATAGTAATTTAGAAAATAAATTACTATTACTTAATGTTTTACTTCTAAAGCACAAATACATATAGATACCACCTCAAGCACATTAGGTTCAAAATAAACTACTCAAACCTAGCATTTACCTATTCATGTGTGAAAGTGTTGTGGTGAACAAAGGTCTCTTTGGAACCTTGTACAAAACTCCATTAATTAAACTGCCAGTTTCAATCTATGTCCAGCTTTTCCAATTAAAGTAACTGCATCTCTCCTCCAGAAACAGACCACTTGTGCTTGTTAGCTCAGACGCTTCTTCACATATTTCACTGTTAAACAACCCATTTTAATTTAAACTATTGAATACATGCTTAAGCCTGCCAATTCCAGTCTTACTATTTTTTTCAGTTTGGACTTTAACAGATATATCTGACTAAGAATTACTCAGTAAACTGATGCAGATTCTGGAATGCTGAACAAGACTAAAAGAAATGGAGGAGACGTAGTGATTGAGGTGAGGAATGAGCAGCTGTTGCATAAAAGAAAAACCTTGAAAAAAATTGGTTAACATATGTGAAGAACAGTATGAAAATAAATTTCTTCGTACAGCAAAATAGCTTAATGGGTAATTGCAAAATATAAAGCATTTAATTATTAAATCAGTGTTAACAGCTAAAACTGAATTAAACTCAAAACTGTCAAAAACACCAAATGAACTTCCTAGAAGTTTAACTGAACAAACTGTCTAAATTCTATTGAAACTGAAGAGAATCAACTAATGACACCCAACAGCAGAGGCCTTCTTACCTAAAAGAAATAAAACACACAGGTATTGGATGAAATAATCACTGCTTCTGACTGTGGGGGTTATGATAGAAGCTTCTAGCATTACCCCCATGACAATATGAAATATGAACAACCATGCAAAAAAAGTGGATTTCAACAAAAATCTGAATTGATTTAAGGCCTGCAGTGTGAACATAACCCATGTGTGGCCCACATTTAAACTTGACAACATATGTTTGAATATATGAAACACCATGACAGCAGCTTAAAGATACTGATGGAAAATCATCAGGGATATAAACTCTGGATTTTGGAAACTTGACAAGACAAAACTTGTGAAAGCAGAAGAGACAATGACTGACTTTGTCGTAATGTCATCATACTGGTTGTGTAGTTAGAAAAACTGCACAACTGAATTCAGAATTCACAACATTACAAGGTGTAAAGTAAAAAATGTCCTTTAGCAGTAACATTTTTTCAGTTAGCCATACATACTCTCACTTTTAGTGCATTAGACACTAACATGTCGGAACTTCGGCATAACCAGTCACCACAGATGGAAGCTTTAGGAACAAATTAAAAGTTTAAAAAAATCAGAGCAAAAGCATCTGAAATTTAATATACAAAACAAAAATCTTAAATGATGTACCTAAAGAGTCATGATTTAAAATACTGTGGCTAAAAGAGTTCCCTATTCCCAGCAGCACTTATAGTCATGTTTAATTCAAGACAAACATTCCTTATTTATTAGCTGCCTTCTCTCTGAAGTGTTGTGATGTTTTGATATAAATTTTTCCCTGCTGACCTTCATCCAGTGTGCCTCTTCCAACCCCATCTCACTCTGTCAGTTCTTACAAACAAGGATGTACACTCTTCCAGTCTTGTCCTCCTTTGACAAATTTCAAGAATCTGTAAGTAGAGTTTACAATCTGAAAGCACTGGGATTTGAGCAAAAAAACCTTGGGAAATCAAAGCAGCTTGCAGTTCACTGTACCAATGCAAACTCTCATGAAGACATATACAAACAGATGTTTCGAGCTAAACCAAATCCAGGAATCAAGAGCTGCAGTACGCTTTAATTGAGGCTTCAGACATATTTTTTGTCAACCCATTATTAGGCCAGATCAGAAATGCATAGATTCAAAGAGGAACACGTGAGGAAAAACAGAAAACAAATGCTAACTTCAAGCCTTCAGTCTATTTGGGTCGACAGAACAATGTGGAGATAGAATAGTCAACACAATAGATTCAGTTTGAGAATTTTAATAGTTGCAAGAGACGTGAAGAGTAGCATCATAATATGAATGTGTGCAATACCACAATCTTGGATGCAATATTTGCTAGAATAATATATTTCAATTGCCATTCATACAACTGCTACATGTGTTGTGTTTGATAGATTATCTGTCCATGTCCACACTGGATGCATATTTACAGTGGGCTGAGATGATAAAACTAAATTGGTACACTAATAAAGGAAAAATAGAAAAAATTCAAGACAGTGTAGATCAATCATACTTCATAACATGATAGCAACATTTATCAACAGTCATGCAATTACATGCTTTTTTGTGCATCCCTTCGCAGAGGTTTTATGTCTGGACAGAGCAGTGTTAGGCATTTCCTCTAATAGAGAATATGTCTCTGTGTCTACATTTGCACTCCACTGAAGGTGACTCAGAGACATGGTCAACAGCCAAGCTAGAGCACAAATAAAAATCATTTTTGAGTGACGAAAGGAGAGCCTCAGTGTTCCCTGCAATAGATTTTTCTATCTGCATCAAGTTTCAAATTTCTCCTCTGAGTGCCTGGAAAAAACTAAAGCAAGGACACCCTGGAAGGTAAAGGAGTCTGAAAAACTGCATGGTAAGCTTTTTGAACTGATGAAGTAGACATGTTTCTGGTACATAAAGTTGACCTGCAAAATGTCTTATAAATAATTTATTATTGATGTTTGGTGGTGAATGGTTTGGTTTACCACTAAATATTTAAAACACTAAGTAAACAAAAACGAAAACAGCACATATTGTGCTTTACAAACCCCTTAGAGGAACTACAAAATTCCCAGTATCATAACCATTTCTTATGTATGGAAGCCTGTTTCCGCCACTCTGGTAAAAAAAAAATAATAATTTTATCTTGAAATTTTGCGATACTATCTCGAAATAATGAGATAGTATCAAGATCCAAGATAATCAGGGCTTCCCCTCTCCATCTCCGTTTCCCCATCAGATATGGTAACAATTTAAAGTATACAAAGTCTAACTTTAGTTGTTCCAAAAAAAAAAACTCACGTTATAGTTCACTTAGTACACTTTAAATTGTTATTTTCTACAATTTAATTAGTATTAAAATACACTAAGTGCAAAATTAGTTGTTCCAAAGTAACACATTTTAGGTATAGTGATGATTAGTCTGGCTTCAATATGTTAACATTTAACATGCTTAGTATTTATTTTTCACCTGGCACGTTTCGTCAACTATCAGATTTATTACTATTGTTCTTTAAATTTCTACTCACCACCCTGTTGACACGGATGATCTCCTCAGTACTCCCAAAATTCTCCTGGTTCTGTAATAAGACACGCTTCAAGTTGCAAACCCCTGAACTCCATGGGGTTTCAGGGGTGGATGTGGTGGAAGACTGATCCTGGAGCTCAGTCTTCCACCACATCACCTTCAGTTCATCGTCCGTCCAAGGTCCAGTTCTCACCTCCAACAACATTCTCAGACCGTGGCCGTGGACTGGTCAGAGGCGTCAGACAACAAGCTCGTTCTCCTGGGCCCAAACGGGATTCCTGAGCCTCTCAGCCAAACATAAACACGTCCATATCTCAGGCTTCCTCCTCAGGCATGCAAGCAGTGGCGGCACCAGGGGGGGGCGCTATATTAAAATATTATATTTATTAAAATATTATATTTAGTTATATATTTTTTTCTTCTGCTTTAACATCTCTTATTTGTTATTGTTGTGGCATTTTTATTAAAATACACTAATTAAAAATAAATCTATTATATATTGAATTAAAAAAACATCACGCAACAGGATTTAGAGTTTGTGTATTATCACTTTAGGGAAACAATTGACACAACGCAGGCTCCGCCCACTTGCGGAATTAGAGCAATCCTCCCCCAATCATTCCAGGGCATCTTTAAACTGCTAACCAATCGGTGGTCGCAATTTGTCCAAAAGTACATGGTTGTTATCTTGATGAACTGACCTCACAATATTGACAGTATTTATCATAGCAAACATGTTAGGTCTGACAGATTTTGAAGAAAATAATAAATAATCATGGTGCAAGCTTTCAGTGAGGAATGTGCAATTCTGACAGCTGTTACCTAGAACCTAGAGGGCGGAATACAATTTATTACATTTCCAAAACCAAAAACCAGTCTGGAATAATGCAAGAAATGGATCATGGCCTACAGCTGGCCTCATATCCAGTTAAATGAAGGATGGGAACTACCATATGTTAGTCAACACAAAGGTAACAGGTAATAAACATCCCTATTATTTCAAAAGGACACTTATTGATGGTCACATCAAACCCTTAATCTGTCAATTAGGCAAATAAACACAAGTGAATAAAGAAAACCAATATGACCCTTTGCATGTGATGTCAGTCTTCAGTTGCTCAGTTCAACACTCCCGATCCTCATTTCCGACATCCATTATGGTGCCTCAAATGACTAAGTGATTTCTCAGCTCCTCACAGTTCTCATGTTCTCAGTAAAAATAGCATCATTTAGTTTCCTGATTTTTCAATACAATATGCAATCATCGATCTCTAAAGCAGACGTCACCAGCTCGTCAAAAATCTTCCCCATTCACCTACAAATCTGGCATTTTTGTTGGCGTGTTTTGGCAAGGAGTGTTTTGCTTTACTGTTCGCCTCACTTTCAGCTGTCAAAGTAGCCCCAAAATATTGAACTCCGTACCAGAAGCTCTATGCTGGATTCTCATTAACAATTACAAGCTCCTTTAATTAATTCATCTTCTCGATGACTTTCATATAGTGACCTCTACATCTTCTCTACCTCATCACGAGCTTGATGCTTTAATCAAAGCATTTTCAGAGCTGGGCATCCCTCTTTCCAAAAAGAAAACTATTGACCTATGCACCTCTTTAGAGTTTTTGGGCATTACTCTTGACTCCTCATCCCTCCAAACATCTTTAACACTTACACTTCTCAGCCATCTGAACTGAATTATGCCATTTGAATCATCCCTCAGGGCAAATATTTCATTTCTAATCTTTTGTCAGAAGCAACCAACATTTCCTCTCTTCACAATTCACTCGTCCTCGATTGCTCCTGGAAGATGGAAAGGTGTCTCTGGCATAATTTTCTTTCCATATATGGAATGGCATATCTTTCTTCAACAATGACTTTCTTACGCATCCTGATGACATTCAACTTTACACAGATGCAGCTCCCTCTATAGGCTTCAGTGGCTATTACCAAGACAAGAGGTTTGTAGCCAAGTGGTCCCAAGAGTTCATGTCTCTTCAGGATGAATCGATCACACCCTCATCTACACGTTACAAACTGTACCCCATCATCATTGCAGCATTCCTTTGGAGACACAAATGGTCATCAAAATTGTCTATTCTCATTCACTCAGATAACACAGCAGTTGTAAAAATCATCATCAAAGGCTGTTCCCAATCCCCAGAAATCATGCAGTTCATTCACAGACTTACTCTGGTTTCTGCCCAGTTTTTGTTACAAGCAGCTCACATTTGAGAAATTTAGAACAACATTACTGATACTTTGTCTCACTTTTCTTTTCAGAAATTCAGACTCTAGGCTTCAGGCTCAGAAGCTCATCCATCTCCAGTTCCTTTGTAATCGTCAACAATATTCAGCTAACTCCCCAGTTACTGTACCTCCTCAACGCTTTTCAGGAATTAATCTTCAGTAGCCTAGCTCCTCGCATCCTATCAGCCTATTTGTCAGGATGGAATTGCTTTATATCTTTCCATACAGCTTATCCACTTCAATTTCTGTCTTTTGACGTCACAACCCTCTGTTTCTTCATTACCACTGCACTCTTCACTCTCATTTGATCTTCAAAATTTGTTCATCTGCCACTCAGACTTACCTGACTGGCATCATCTTATCTACAAGCTAGTAATGGGTACCAACCAGCCATCCATCTCTCACAGACACGTACCCATGTTTCTTAAAGGATCCAAAAAGCAAGACCCTTCAGGCATAACTCACCGACTGCACTCACAGCAAATCTCCTCAGTAGATGCATGCTTACTGTGCGCTCCAGTTATCTACCCGGCTTCATAGACCGGACGTTAGAATCCATGTAACTACTAGCCTTCTTTGTTTTTTTATTTTGCTCAGTCTTTGCTTCAACTTCATCCAACTACAATCCTTCCATTCATCCATGCTGTTCTGATATCTCCATCCACAGTCATGACACCGATTTTCACTCTCTGAAGAAGTAAAACTGATCTGTTTGCTTTCTCTTGTCCAATTGATCTCTTCCGTCTTAACTCCTTCCTCAGTCCATACAGGCCAATCCTGCACTATGTTCAGTCCAGATTTTCAGCACATTCTTCATCCAAGATCCACTTTTCATTATAGAATCACAAAGCCAGTTGATTCTGGTCCTCCAGTCATCTCAGACAAGTCCTGTTGGGCGTCTCTCCCTATCATTATTGTGCCCATTCTTTTTGCATTGGAGCTGCCTCTTCAGCATCCAGTATCTCAGACCACAGACCATTCAAGTTTTAGGTCGCTGGTCATCCCAGGTGGACCGTTCATACATCTGCAATAATCTCAGTGATTTACTACAAGCTCATTCTCTCCTCTGTTTAAGTTAATTCAGTCCTACGTGGGTTTGGGGAAAAAAATAAGAGGAACAGTTTCCTGAAGACTATAGCTCCATGCTGAGTCTTCACCTAAAAAGCCCTCCAGCATTCTCGCCAGTTAACCAAGTCAAGATAATTCATACTTTCATCTCTCCATCACTTCATCCTTTCAGTCATCGCCTCCTCATCCTCTTCCTGCAATATCTATTTAAACTTATATTTTTGTGGCATGGTCCTTGCTAGGGAAATGTTTTTAAAGTCTATCCTCTGAGCTTCTAGCACAGTGATGCCCAAAGTTGGTCCTGGAGGGCCAGGATCCTGCATGTTTTAGTTCTCTCCCTAGTGGTAGTATCAACTTCCTCAGAATGTCAATGTTCTTCTTAGGCCTCTAATGAGCCATCATTTGATGCAGGTGTGTTTAACCAGGGAGAGAACTAAAACATGCAGGACGCCAGCACCTCGAGGACCGACTTTGGGCACCTCTACTCTAGTGGAACAAGTCAGCGCTGGACTGAGGGCGGTGCTAATGACCACAGCTACTGCTCTCCAGACTGCATTATGGAGAATCTGCCCACTGAACTAGAACCGAACCGAACCAAATCACATATTAACCTGTTATAGAGAGCAACTTGCCACTGGAAAGTGTTGTAAGATGCCCTTGTGGAGCTCAGGTAACTGTTGTTCTGTTCATGCCTGTATTCTAATAATCAGACCAAATTTAGTTTGTGGCTGCAACAAGTGTGATTTGAACGTGTTCCTGAAACAAAAGTGGTAGTTTTCATTGCTTACCGACAGATAACGAACTAAAAAGAATTTGACAAAAATTCTAAACTTTAAGAGAGAACTCAAAATGCTTTATGTGTGTTCGTTTCATTGTGTGTCAAAAAGCAATGGAAAAAAGCCTGCATCTGCATCCAAAGCAACTGAATCAATGAAGTAGCTAAATATGCTAGTGTGGCTTATTTGCATTCCACCCTGCAATAGCTGTAGGTAGCGGTAAAAGAATATTGCCACATTTAAGGTGAGATAGCTGGTGTTCCTACATATTTTATAGCCTTATGCCTCTGATGAAAGCCGGTTATCAAGATGCTAACATGTAAACAAATGGTGGTTCCGGTTTGCAGCAGAAGTTGCGCCCATAAATCATGCAAAGCCTCATAGGGGCTAAGAATAAGGTTGATAAATGCCGTACTGCTGTCTTGGCTCCCACACGCTCAACTCAGACCGTCAAAAGTGTGACTATAACTCAGCCTTCAGTCCCTGACATCTCCACTGTACCACCGAGAGGAAAAAAAGGGGGAATTTACAGTCAGTCTACAGCTAACTCACACATTATGAATAACGATGGTTAGAAAAGCTACCTGTAACTAACCCGGCTCCCTGGCTGGTCTGGTTGGTCTAGAAATTTTGGCGGGCCTGAATCGCTGCCAACAAAAAAGTCTGGTTCATCTCCAAGACGACGAACAAAATATGAGTCAACCATGACTGGGGCACCTCTATATACACTATGCTTAGCAAGAGAGGGTCCACTTTCTTCATCTCTCGTCAGACGTGACAGAGGTTTGGATTCCTGAAGTCCTACTCTGCCTCCCATCTGAGCCTCCTCTAGGCCTGGGCCGGGGACCCACAGCCCTCCCAGTTCCCCCCGAAGCTCCACCTCTGCTCTGAGCTACAGGAAGCCAATATAAAGATTTTCTAATGAACTGAATAAAATAGACTTTGAATCCGTGCTTACATATACATGCCATTGTAGCAACTTCTTCCTTGTTGCAACTGCCATTGTTTTTGCTTTCCATTGCCTTTACATTATGATTTAGCAGGTGAATAAAGCCTTACTAGAGTACAGCATATCTAATAAATTGCTAAAAAGAATTTAACAAGCGCTGGACCATACCCAATCGCTGTAAGGCCTCTGGCACAAAAATGGTTTCCTGAAATGATAATATTCTGCTCAATAGGTAATTAAAAGATCACCACCAAATTTAGCATTTGTTCATTCCTTACTTTTGCTAAAGTCTGTGTTAAAGTCTAAATAATAGTATACAAATATAATTATTGTTACTTATAAAAACTTAAAAATCAATTACATATTTTTGCACCAAATGGAATAGTATTTGCACTTGTGTTTTAGCGATTAGGCATTTGTTTTTAACTTTAAACTGTTCAGTAACTGTGATGCCATGAAACTAGTATTTTTACTTATGATTATTGTAGTGTGTAGCCTATATCGGCCAGTGATTTTGTTTATTATGATGTGTATAACTTTTATCTAATCTTTTGATTTTTTGTGCATTTAGTGCATTTTGTATTCTTGTTTCATTAGATTACATTTTCTACAGCTTTCATTACGCTTATTTTATAGCAGTTTTCTTCAGTCGCATTTAGCAGACATTTGTACCCTGTTAGCTAGTTACTGTATGCATTTATTTTGTATATTCAGCCAATTTCGTGGCTGAATATACTTTAACTACTTGCCTTCCTCCACTGCTGTAACTTGTTGCCAATTATGTACTGGTTTCATGTTCACAAATCACCAAACCAGCTCGAATGCCTCTTCTCTTATCCAGTCCTTAGCCAGATCAATCATAGTCAACTGGTCATAATACGTCATGTACAACAGTCATAATGGAGTTTGCTTTTCTATAAGCCAGTCAGTCTGAAAAAAATGACATTGCTGCATAATGAAGTATTTTTTCCACAATATTTTTTTTTCTTTGAAGGAACCCTAAAATTGGTCCTTTCAAGCTGACTGTAATTCTAGAAGCACCATAAGACGTTTTTATATTCTTATTCTTTAAAAGCACCAAGGAGAAAAAAGTAAAAATGAAAGGAACGTTGGTTTTGTCAGTTCTTGTACACCTACAAGCAGTTTTAATATGGGAAAGATGTCCTCGGGGCTTTTGAGTGTCTGAACTAAGAGCTGTCATAGGAATTAGGAAAAAAGTTAGCAAAGTGAGACAGAATCTGTCTTAAGCAGCAGGATAAAATACTGTATATTTCAGCCACCGTCCTCAAGGGCTCAAAGTCACCATAACACCAGGATGCAGCTCTCAGTACAACGTAACTGAGGTGCAGGTCAAACCACAAGGATATATTAGTCAAATTACAGTCACATTGATACATGGAATGGATCTGGTCATCTCTGTCCTCACTGTGTTCCAGAAGAAGAACAACAAAATATCCCTGCCAATGTTAGACCACACTTTAGGTCACCTCCAGCACACCTTTCTTATTGAAGACTCAGCGTATTACAGTCACATGCATCCCTGTTTTCCCAATCAAGTAATAAGCAGCGAGCTGATGTTCTAAAGAAAGAAAGATGCAAAAATGTAAAATTTCCCATGACACATTAATGATATTTAATACTTTGCAGCAACACAAGCCTGAGAGAAATATGGCATGAATAATCCTGCCTCTCTCAGCCAGGAGAGGCAGAGTATCTACAGAGAACCATATCAGTAAAACACACACAGTTCACTGGGGCTAATGCAGTGCCTTTGCTTATTAGCTTCCTGTGTTTTTGCCCCAATCTATTAGTATCAGACAATCAGTGTAACACATCACCTTAAACTGGCTCCACAATCCTACAAACTAGCTGTAAGTAATTTATAAATATCTTAAAGAGCTTAGCAACGACTTATATATCTCTCTCTAACAGTCTGTTGGCTTTGGCTCACCGCACTGCCTAATAGTCACAAAGCCAGCACTGCTGAACTTCATTTAAGAAAGTGCAGTATTTAAACCATCAGTGAGTGGGACAAACAAGTTACCTAGGTTGAATATGATGCATTATATTATTCTAGATATGTGTTAAACTATGAATAAAAAAACCTTTAAACCTTAATTTTAGAAAAAGTATAATTTGTTTATGAAAACAAACTGGTGCTAATATTTCCTGACAAGGACTGAATATTACAGTACCTCTTTATACGTCTTTCAGAATATTTCGTTGATTTAGTAGCATTCTCAATGATGCTACTAAACCTTAGTTCACAACCCAGAAAAGAAGGGGTGAACCAACTGCAGTTTTCTGGCTAATTGCCAATAACCGATCATTAAAAAATCTGACCGGTTGATTCCAATGTTGGTTGATACTGATTTTTTTGTCTAAAATGTTCTTAAATACAGCAAGAAAGTTGCTGAGTTGGCAACAGTGGGGCCACTATTGTTAACTATAAGCATGCAGACATGACTTGGTGGGTGGTCTATCAGACTGTCATCGCAGAGTCAAAGAGGACAGTGGTTGATTTTTAGACTTTTGTCGAGGTAAATAAGATCAGTGGATAATTTTCACCTCTACCTATGGGCTGATCACCCATCTCCCAAAATTAAGGAAATGAGGACGCATTTATTGGTGCACCCCTCCAGGAAAGAGTAATTGGATTTTATAGCCAATAATCAAAAGGTGGGAGATGATCAACAGGTTCTCATCAGAATTGACTCACAGGTCAGATACTATGATGGACATAGGTTGATGAGTAATGCAGAATGTAAACAGGAAGTATTGGATAATCAGGAATTAATGGGTCACCCTGCAGAGGTGGTTTCCTCAGAGATTCTCACCACGATGGACTTGACAATAGAGGATCTGAGCATGTCTGTTTCCTGGGGATTGTTTCACTCATACTGTATACATTGGAAACTGGGAACGATTATGTAATGAAGTACTTTGGTATCAGGGTGAGTAGGATTACTCACACTAATGATGAGAATTCACCATGGCAAAATCAGAGGTTTTAATGTCCACAATCCAAAATTCAAAAATCATGGAAACAATTCAGATCAGCAAGAGAGCAGGCAGAGTAAGCCAAATATGTCCAATATCCCTAAAGCAGTTATAATGGAACAATTAGTGTATGTGAAGCAAGGTTCAGAGCCAGAATCAGAGTAGCTAAAAATGCAGTCAGTGAGCACACGGTGATGATGTCAGGAGATAAAAAAAAAAAAATAGATCAGGTACCCAATCAGGATCATGGACATGAAAAAACCGCTCACAGGCTAGGACATGAATGATGACATACAATCTCCCATTGAGTGAGTGCAGGCCACAAGGTAGAGTAGGCAGTGGCACAGGTGGCATCAATCAGCAATCAGTGGACAGCGGAGGCAGGCAGGACAGAGCAGGAGCAAGGAACATTGCAGGAACAGTGCAGATCATGACAAAAAAACACCTAAAACAGGAGAACTTGTGCATACATTTTATGGTTTGTAAGTCTGAACTTACACCCACAGACATGATTTGAACATTGAGGTCACACATACCCTTTATTTAATGTGAATCATTAAGTTTGGCTAAGTGTTAATTCATGTCTAACAATTGTTGTCCAAGCTTAAGCTCTCATTTAGTCCAAGTAGTTGGACATAGTGATGGGTAAATGAGGCGTCATGTATCGTTTCGACTCATAGCAAAACTGTATTGATACTGTGTCGATACTGCGTCACTGAATACTGACACCTGCTGGACATTAAAAATACCTACAGGCAACGTAGTTGACAGACTGATTTGATGACCTGGTCCAGTGGTTCCCAACCCCCGGGCCGCGCAAGAAATAATTAAATATTTCCGTTTTATGTATTATTTGAGTCTGGAGAATCTTTTATTTAGATGGGACCATCTCGT